>PVKU01009924.1:0-57083 GCA_004027475.1 Anoura caudifer | reverse complement strand
TCTTAAAATATCTCCCTCTCTCCTTCTCTCTCACTCTTCCCTCTCTCCTGCTACTATTGGATTTTCTTCATCTCTTCCAGGCCTCTTCTCTATGTATCTACACAGACTTGCCAGATAATTGCCTCCAATCCTCCAATCCTATGGCTTGAAGTATAAGCTCTTCCCTGAACCCCAGACTCTATTGCCAACTGCTTACTTGACATCTCCACTTGAATATCTAACACAAATTCTACACTTAACATACTGTAAACAAAAGTTTATATATGTAAACTATACCCCAAACATGCTCGTTATCATAAACTTCTTAATAAAATGTCACTTTCATTTTTTCAAATACCCAGATCAAAGACATTGGTCTCCTCCTTAACTTCTACCTTGATCTTTATACTCAAAATATACCTACAGCCCAACAGCTTTTGGTATCACCCAACATTACCCTAGTCTCTGCCCTGTACTATTGAGGTTCTTCTTAGCAGATGACCTGTTTCCACTGTTGCCCTACTATAGTCAGTGAGAATGATATTATTTAAAGGTAAATCAGAACAGGTCACTACTCTGCTCAAATCCACCAGTAGCTTTGATCCCATTCAGACTCTTCCCCAAAACTTGTAAAGAAAGACCTGACAATTAACCCCACTCCTGAGTTGTCCTTACACTCTGGCCCCGCTTGGACACGTTTCTGTCACTCTCACCAGCAGCCCTACCTTTCCAACCACACTGTTCTTCCTACCCTAAGCAAACTACTACTTCACAAATTTCAGGAACTTTGAATTTATTTTATTCCCTCTGTCCAGAATTCTATTTTCCCAAGTACCATCCTGTCTCTCTCACTCTTTTCATTCAGCTTAAAAATGCCAAGTCTTCCTCATTTATACCATCTAAAGGAATCCCAAGACCTCTGTCCCAGTGTCCCACAACCTACTCTTTATCCTACTCAATATTGTCTTTACAGCCCTAAAACCCTGATAATTTGCTTATTTTCTATCTTTCTCCAATTTAATGCAACCTCCATGATAACAGAATATTATCTGTTTTATTTATTATTCTATATACTCGGAGTCAAAAACTGTGCCTGGATCATAGTATGTTATAATTTATATTAAGTAACTGAAGATTAAATATCTTTCAGTTTTCTGATTTATAAAATGAGAAATAATACCTGATTATTATGAAGATTATACTTATGTATGCAAAATGCATGGCATATAATAAGCCCTTGGTTAAAGTAATAATAAAAACATGGTCAGGAATATGCCAATTTGTGACAGATGACTAAAATTATTAGTTATTCATTTTCAAATAACAGATTAACCTATGAAGTTTGATGCAATTCAGTTTGCAGATGATGCATTTCAGCATCATCTCTATGGGTGAGTAATTACCCTTGTTAATACCTGAGAAATCATTTTTAAAAATAAGTCATGGAATAGCTCTATTTTGTAATTCTTAAAAGGAAAATTTTAGTTATTTCTCATCTCATGATTTTTCTCCCTTGAATGTTTACATTTTAAAAGTAAATATACAAATGAAACTAACAGAAGAGGTTAAATTAGAAAATTCAAATGTTTAAAAACAACAAATATTTTAGTGGCATCAACCACAATGACCAAATACAACATCCCTTGCCTGTGTCTGCCCCACCCTTTAATACCAGTAATTTGGCATCCATCCATGAACTGATGTGTTTAAAAGTTTGAGCAAAATGAAAAAGGACTCATGCACATGGACAACAGGGTGGTGACTGCTGAGGGGAGAGGGTAAAAGGGGACCAAATAGTAATGGGAAAAAATATATAATAAAGATTAAATAAAAAATAAATATACAATATGAAAAAATAAAAAATAAAAAGTATACATTTTATATTTAAAATTTGTCTTAAAAGTCCATAATACTCATAGCAATTTATATATTCTACACAATCCCTATCAGAGAAAAATTCCAGTAGCATTTTTCACCAAAATAGAAATAAAATCCTAAAATTTGTATGTAACCAAAAAGATCCCAAATGGCCAATACAATCCTGAGAAAGCAGAACTAAACTGGAGGCATCCCTTTCCTGATTTCAAACTGTATTACACAGCTAGAGTAACCAAAAGAGTATGGTACTGGCCTCAAAATAGACACATAGAGAAATGGAACAAAATCAAGAGTCCAGAAATAAACTCTTACATATACAATCAACTATTACATGACTGGAGGCAAGCATACTCAACGATGTTGGAAAATCACTTGCAAAAAATAAATTGAATCCCTATCTTTCATCACACATAAAAATTAACAAGATGGATTAAAGACTTAACCATAAACATGAGCCATAAAACACCTAGAAGAAAACATTTTAAAAATTCCTTGATATTGGTCTTGCCAACTATTTTTTTAAAATGATAGGAAAAGCACAAGCAACAAAATCAAAAATAAACAAGTTAGTCAACATCAAACTAAAAAAACTTCTGTACAGCAAATGAAAACATCAATAAAATGAAAAGGCACCCTAAGGAATGGTAAAAATATTTGCAGACCATATATCTGACATGGAATTAATATCGGAAATATATAAAGAAATTCCGCAACTCAATAGCAAAAAAAAAAACACTTCAATTACAAAATGTTTACAGGAGGGTGAGGGAGTGGAGAAAAAACAGATATCTGTTTCCCAGGGCTGGAACATTTTCATTTGCTCTAGTTGTGCTTTTCAAGATAAGCGTTCCCACATCTCAGAGCACTCAGTGATCACAATTGGTGGTAGTTGCGTGGTTTCATGGTGAAGTGTATTTCCCCTGGATTGGGGGAGGGGAATTCACATGTATTTTTTTTCAGTCCTCATCTGAGGACATGCTTATTGATTTTAGAGAGAGGGGAAGGGAAGGAGAGAGAGAGGAAGAGAAACATACACGTGAATTATTGAGTGTAAGAGAGAAACATTGATCGGATGCCTCACTTATGCGTCCTGACCAGGAATCAAACCCACAACCTTTGGTTGAGCAACAATCCAACCAACTGAGCCACAGCATCCAGTGCCACCTCTTACTTGTTCTTTCAGTTGAGACAGTACCCTCTTCTGTGCTTCCTGATAGATCTTGTGAATCAGCTGGCTTCCACCTGGTGTGGGCTCCTGGCCAGCCCACTGTAAGGAGATGGGACTAGCAGGAATGAAGAAGACTAAATAACCTGCAAGAGCACCAACACCCTCTCCCCCTATGGAAGGACTCACACATTCTCCAGCAGGCTTTAATCCTGGTGGCACTCAGGGCACCTCCTTAGCCTGCAGCCCTTGTATTTTGCCCAGCTTCTTCACAATCCCATTTTCTGCTTATCCACACTGATTTGCATCTTCCCTGAGGTTTATGGGAGCCAATTCTGCATGATGCTAAGAGTATGGATTTTTGAAAGCAGGGACTCAGATATTTGCACACCCATGTTCACAGTGGCATTATTCACAATAGCCAAAAATAGAAGCAACCTAAGTGTTCGTCAGTGGATGTGTAGATAAACAAATGTAATAAAATGGAACAGTATTGAGCCTTTAAAAGGGAAGAAAAATCTGACACACACTACAACATGGATGAACCTTAAAGATATTCTAACTGAATTAAACCAGATACAAAAAGACAAATACACTATAATTCCATTTACATAATGCTCCTAGACTAGGCAAATTTAGAGACAGAAAGTAGAATAGTGGTTGTCAGGGGCTGGATGTGGGGAAGAAGAATGGGGAGTTGTTTAATGAATATAGAGTCTCTGTTTGAGAAGATGAAAAAGTTCTGGAGATAGATGGTGCTGATGGTTGCATGACCATGTTAATGTTCTTAATGCCATTGAACTGTACACTTAAAAATGGTTAATGGTAGAAAAAATAATAAAAATGGTTATAGGACCTGAGTAGACATTTTCCAAAGAAAACATACAGATAACCAATAGGTAAATGAAAAGGTGTTTAATAAAACTAATCATCAGTGAAGTGCAAATCAAACCACAATGCAAATCACCTCATATATGCTAGAATGGCTACACCTGAAACCTATATAATTTTTTAACTGTTACCTCAATAAATTCAATAAAAAAAAATTTTAAAGCTATTGTACACAATGGAATACTACTCAGCCATAGAAAAGAAGAAAATCTTACCTTTTGCAATAGCATGCTTGGACCTACAGGGTATTATGCTAAGTGAAATAAACCAATTAGAGAAAGACAGGTACTCTATGATTTTTCTTATATGCAATATGAGGAATAAAATAAAATAAACTAACAAATAAAATAGAAACAAATCATACATATGGAGAACAGACTGACATCTGTCAGAGTGAAGGGAACTTGGGGACTTGATGAAAAAAGTAAAGGGATTCAGAAAAAAACAAACCCTCACAGACAGTATGGGGATTACCGGAGGGGGAGATGTAGAAGAGGGTAAAGAGGAGACAAAGGGTGATGGAAGGAGACGACTTGAGATGGTAAACACATAATACAATATACAGATGATATATTATAAAATTATACAGCTGAAACCTATATAATTTTATTAACCAATATCACCCCAATTAATTCAATAAAAAAAAGACAAGAGATAACAAGTATTGGTAAGAACGTGAAGAAAAGGAAACACTTGCACCCTGGCCAGGTGGTTCAGTGGGTTGCAGCATCATCCCACAAACCAAAATGTTGTGGGTTTGATTCCCAGTTAGGGCACATACCTAGGTTGTTCATTTAATGCCTGGTCAGGGAGCATATGGGAAGAAATTGATTGATGTTTCTCTCTCTCATCGATGTTTCTCTTTCTCTTTCTCTTGCCCTTCCTCTCTCTCTAAAATCAATAAATGTATCCTCAAGGTGAGGAGTTAAAAAATAAATAATTTTTTTCAAAAAGGGAACCCTTGTGCACAGTTGGTAGGAATGTAAATTGGTGCAGCCACTGTGGAAGACAATATGGAGGTTCTTAAAAAATTAAAAGTAGAACTATCCTGTAACCCAGAAATCCAACTTCTGGTTATATATTTCAAGTAAACAAAATCAGCATCTTGAAGAGATATCTGTAGTCCCTTGTCCACTGAGGCGTTATTCACAATAGACAAGATACAAAACAACCTAAGTGTACATCTATGAGTGAATGAATAAGAAAGGCATGTGTTATAAACATGCAATTAAATATTATTCAGCCATGAAAAAGGAGGAAAACCTAGCATTTAGGACAACATGGATGAACTTTGAGGGCATTATGCTAGGTAAAATGTCACACAAAGATAAATATTGCATGATCACACTTATATGCGGGATCGAAAAAAGGCAAACTTATGCTAAGTGAAAAAAGCCAGGTGGTGAGGGACAAATGCCATATGTCTCACCTTTAACTGGAACCTAATCAACAAAAGAAAAAAGCAAACATGGGAGGAGTTCCAGCCAAGATGGAAGCATAGGTAGAAACCCTTCGCTTCCTTGCACAAAAGAAAGGAGGATAACAACCAATCTAAAATCAATAAACAACGAAAAGCACCAGAAAATCAAACTGCATGGAACTCCGACAACCAAGGAATTCAAGAAAAAATCAACCAGAACAACCAGACTGGTAAGGCAGACCATGCAGGCCGACTCACAAAAACTGTGGTGAGGTGGCTGAGGGGAGGGGCTTACTGCTGAGTTCGGGGAGCTACACAGGACTGACTGACTTAAGGGAAAAACTGAGACTCACAGCTGACTGTGGGCTATGGCTGGGTTTGCCATGGTGGGAAATATTTCCAGTCTGACATGAGAGCCTCTTAGAAAGTACGCTAGAGATAAACAGGCAAGCTGCATTGTTCCATCTCTGGTCCCTCCCATACAGGCAGTGCAGCAAGGAGGGTTGTTCTGCCTAGGTGAATACCTAAGGTCCCACCCCTTACAACTTATCAGGTGTGCAGAGACAAAGAAATATGGCCCAAATGAAAGAACAGAGCAAAACCTCAGAACTAAGCAATGAAGAGATTGCCAACCTATCTGATGGGGAATTTAAAGTCCTGGTAATCAAAATGCTCACAGAACTGATTGAGCTTGGTTGAAAAATAAAAGAACAAATGAAAGACACCCAAAACAAATAAAAGCAAAATATTCAGGGAACCAACAGCGACAAGAAGGAAACCAGGATTGAAAGCAACGATTTGGAACAAAAGGAAGAAATAAACATCCAACTGGATCAGAACAAAGAAACAAGAATCCAAAAACATGAAGAGAGGCTGCAGATTCTCTGGGACAGCCTGAAACATTCCAATACTCAAATTATAGGAATGCCAGAAGAAAACAACAGCAATAAATTGAAAACTTATTTGAACAAATAATGAAGGAAAATTTCCCCAATCTGGTAAAGGAAGTAGACTTCCAGGAAGTCCAGGAAGCCCAGAGAGTCCCAAAGAAGTTGGACCCAAAGAGAACACACCAAGGCACATCATCATTAAGTTACCCGAGATTAAAGACAGGGAAAACATCCTAAAAACAGCAAAAGCAGACAGTTGCTTACAAAGGATTTCCCATAAAGCTATCAGCTGATTTCTCAAAAGAAACCTTACAGGCAAGAAGGGGCTGGAAAGAAGTATTCCAAGTCATGAAAGGCAAGGACCTACATCAAGATTACTCTATCCAGCAAAGCTGTCATTTATAATGGAAGGGCAGATAAAGTGCTTCTCAGATAAGGTCAAATTAAAGGAGTTTGTCATCACCAAGCCCTTACTATATGAAACATTAAAGGGACTTATATAAGAAAAAAGATGATCAAAAATATGAACAACAAAATGACAAGAAACTCATAACTATTAACCAATGAACCTAAAAGAAATGAAAACAAAAACTAAGCAAACAACCAGAACAGGAACAGAATCAAAGAAATGGACATCACACAGAGGGAGTTCAGTGGGGAGGAGAAAGGGAGGAATGGCGGGAAAAGGTACACAGAAGAAGAAGCATAATTGGTAGGCATAAAACAGATGGGGAAAGAAAAAATGGTATAAGAAACAGAAGACTCAAAGAACTTATATGTACAACCCATGGACATGAACTAAGAGGGGAGAATGCTGGAGGGTTGGGAGGACAGGGGGGAGGGGGATAAAAGGGGAAAAATTGGGAAAACTGTAATAGCATAATCAATAAAAATACTTTAAAAAAGAAAAAAGCAAGGAATATATAACCAGAAACATTGAAATTGTGAACAATCTGACAGTAACCAGACGAGGGGAGGGGACAATGGGGGGAAGGGTTTTCAGGAACTATAAAGGACACATGGACAAAACCCAGGGTAGGGGGTGGGGTGTGGAAGCAAGAGAGGGAGGTGGGTTTGGCTGGGATGGGGGAATGGTGGGAGGAAAATGCAGACAACTGTAATTGAACAACAATAAAGTAATTTTAAAAATTAAAATAAAATTAAAAAGGTGAACTTACAGAAACAAAGGATAAGAGTGTCTGTCAGAGGCTGGGGGATGGGGAGTAATAGGGAAATGCTGGTCAAAAGGTACAAACTTTCCATTTTAAATTCTGGGCATCTCATGACTGTAGTTAATAATACTGTATTATATACTTAGAAGTTGCTAAGAGGATATATCTTAAATTTTCTCAACACACACACAAACACACCCACACACAATTTAACTGTGTGAGGTGATAGAAGTGTTGACTAGCCATATTGCAAAAATCATTCACGATGTATATGTGTATCAAGTCATCATTTTGTATGCCTTAGACATGCACAATGTTAAAGTCAACTATATCTCACTAAAAACAGAAAAAATAAATCACAAATATTTAGCATATACTTGGATCTTAACATTATTAGGTAAACACTTGCAATATATAAAGAAGCCTTATATATTGCAAATATTTATATATAAAAATCAAAGACTCAAAGAACCCCATTTAAAAAGTTAAAGAAAATAAAATCCTTGAATTTTATATTAACACCCATACATGGCCAAATATTTTCCAGATAAATTTTATATTATGTGCTTAAAATGAAATATTAAAAATTCTCATTGTTCTCCAAGCCATAGCAAAGGTCTCATTTTGTAAGATTTGGTACAAAATAACTAATCAAGTCAATTCAAAACTGAGGAGATTTTACAAAAATAGATTTTAAAAAATTTATCTATAGACTAAATGTTTCACTTTTAAATTAGTTCCTTTTGTAATTTTTTGCCATAACTAGGCCTATACTTTCAGGTATGTCTTCTAATTCATGTAGTCATTCCTTTGAGTTGTCAACAAGTAAATTGTTAAATCAGACTATAAGATAAATTGTTAAATTGAACAGAATTTAACATGTATGTTGGTAATCAAGGGATTTAACAGAGAGGTTTTAAATCCAATGAAAGCTACATACTCTCTTCAGAAAAAAGCACACACACAAAATTTTGCACGGAATTTAAGAAGTCCTGTAAATGGAGACCCTCCATGACCCCCTAGATATCCATGGACCCTAGGCTAAACTCACGGTTGAACAGAAAGACAAACAAACAACTGTACAAAATACCACTTACTGAATATGCAAAACATACGAGGTAATGTGCTAGGCACTTTATACATTTTACTTAATCCCCACAATAACCCCTTTAAAATCTATAGCAGTATCATCACTTTCCAAATAACAAAAATAAATTTGAAAGTAAATCATATAAGCAATGTCTCACAACCTGAAAAGATATAATTTGATGTCCTTTTCATCAATATTCTACAATAGCTTTTTTAGGATCACATAAAACATTAACTGTAGAACCATAATCTGAACTCATATCCCTTTGCTTTTTTTACTTTATCTGAACCACACAATATCACCAAGTTTTTATACAAAGCATATTCATTCTCATAAAATAGACTCCACTGGGACTCACAATGGGACCAGTTTTCCACCCCTACCCCCAAGAGAATATTTAAATCATATCAAATAGGCACTGTATTTTATAAGTGTTTATTCAGTATCCCCCAAATCCTCGGAGCAAATATAAATCATAAAGACATTAAAAATGCACTTGAAGCCACTTTAAGTTCACTGTAAAAATTCAAGTCACTCAGCAATTCTTGTTTTGTTTTGTTTTTCCATTTTAAACAATGAGCTACCCATTTTTCACTCTTGGGGTTTAAAAAAAAACAGAGAATTGTTCAGCAATATACACAGAATTCACACCTTTAAGCTGAGCTGTTTTTCTGTGAACAACCTCTTACATGTTTCACAAACACTACACTCAGGGAACGAATGCCTAGGCCTTCAAGAAAAA
Organism: Anoura caudifer; assembly: GCA_004027475.1. NCBI lineage: Eukaryota > Metazoa > Chordata > Mammalia > Chiroptera > Phyllostomidae > Anoura > Anoura caudifer. The sequence goes on along the minus strand of PVKU01009924.1, from coordinate 47,856 downwards.
CAGAATTACCTAGTAGCAGCTCCTAGCATTTACCTATTAAAATGACCCATAACTCTGTCTGTAACTTTTTGATAAAGCAAGCAGTAACCTGATTTTCAAACTTTTTCTATCCTCCCATTGAAAACTGATGAATACATGCTGAATGATACAGTATTTTAGTTTAAGTGAAGCAACATACACTTCCCTTTATCCCAAGTACATGTTGTGGGTTGGCAGTTATCCATTGCCTTGTAATTTTAATGCATTCATCATGTTGCACTTTCAGATAGAAATCATAAACTTGAACTAAAACAGAATTACATTTTAATTAAATCAGTCATGAATGAAAATGTGTCGTCATGTATATTGCAATCAGAATGCACATAACAAATTCCTGAGTTTGAAAAACATCCATTGTTCAGGGGGTAGAATCATCAGGAACATGTATAAGGGACACATGGACAAAGTCAAAGGGGGTAGGTTCAAGGGTGGGAGGCTGGGATGGGTAGGTCGAGGGGGTGTGGTGGGGGAAAATGGAGACATCTGTCCTTGAAAAATAATACATTTAAAAAAAAAGAAAAGAAAAAATAAACCATTCATAACACTATAATGAAAACTAAATTATGCAATTTACATAACATTCAAGAATTATTTTTTCTTGATACACAGAAAATTTACAAAAATCTATGATAAAAGTATTGAAGCTTCAATAAAAACAAAAAAACAAAACAAGAGCAGCAACTACAAACAGACAATTTGCCTCCCTACAAGTATAAAAAAAATAAATGTTTAATGTTAATAATTTAAAATATATATATATACACAGAAATAAAACATAGTTTAAGGACCCCCAAAAGCATTGTGATATGTTTCCTAAAATTCATTTCATATATTTGTTTAATCAATTTAATTGCAGAATGGAAATGATAATGTCCAATTTTGTTTCCATTTTTCATTCACACTGCGATCATATTCTCATGTTATTAAACATTCTTTGGAAACATCCTATAGACAGATTAACATAAACAAATCCTTTAGTGAATAGTTAGGAAGTATTATAAAGTAATATTCAAATGACTTTCCATGGCACAGATTTTAGAACATAAGGGATCCCCTATGGGGAGTAGGGACAAAGAATTTGTCCTCTAAAATACTTCCTCAGTCTTTATATGATCTTGCCAACTAGTAAGTGTTTTTCTCAACTTTTGTTCTAGATTTAATTTTTACCGAGTACATGTCACACCACCTACGCAAAATTCTATTATTTAACATTATTTTCTTCAGAGAGTTCCCTTTTCATGATTCCAGAAAAATGATTATTTCATAAATTTAATATAGTTAATTACTAGGGTTTTCTTAATTTAACCAGATTTTTTAAAGTCCCCTATTAATTATGTACATTGGCCAAAAGTTCCAGTTGTGGTTTTGTTTTCTTTTCCTTTTTTACTTATAGAGCTCCAGCCACAGTGCTGTTGTTTAAACATATACATTCATACTAACAAGAAAATAAACTCCCCATTCCTAATGTAGAGACTGTCTCTGAATTAAATTTTAAAGCTCCCAGGTCAACATTCCTGTGATCTTCAATCATCCTAAAAAACTGCATTTTCTATCAAATGATAAACAGTCAAAATTCTAATTTTAACATATATTTTTTTAAAAAGACAAGGATTATAAGACTTGGGTAAAGGTTCTACCTTACTGCAGAAGTTTTATAAATGTTAGATGAAGAAGAAACTCCAGTTACAGAGCATACTAACTTGGAATGTCTGTCCTCCTCCAAATATTTGTTTGGATCAGGGCAAATAAATGCGTGGATTTACCTCAAACTGTTTGCACACGTTACGGAAAAATGTCCTCAGCACTGTACCTGCCCTGCACTCACAAGTCCTCATGAGTTCTCTTTGCACAATGGAGAGCGTCCCAAGTTCTTTCTGGATGAGTACACGCTTGCAGGTCGGGCATCATCAGGCCCTGGGGAATCCGTTGAAGCTTCCCTCCTCTGTCCTCTCTTCAATTTCTTACAATAACCCACTTGTTCTGCCTCACAGTTTTGAAGACAATTTGCTCTATTCCACTCTTTCAAGTTCTAAAGAGCCAGGTCTTTGAGATCTATTCTCAGGTTCACTTCGTTCATTAAACCCTGCTTGAACACAGGGCTCTTATCATACTTGTCATACAGGTTGGTACTTGATTGTATTCGATTGGTCATTCATCTTTGATTATATTCTAACTGTGTGATGTACACAAACTCTCCCTCTCTACCAAGACTGTGAGATGCTGAAAAGCAATTATAAAATACCCTATGTGTAGCCTAATAAGAACTCACTAAATACTTCTGTATCTGAACTTTTCTTCCTAAACTATCCGCACTGTCCATAGCTGCAAATGTTACCACAGCTAGAAACTTGACACTATCGATATAACCAGAGTAGAAATGGAAAGTTTCAAAATAATTTTATTGACTGGAATATCAACAAATTCAAAATGCTTATGATAAAATTTCATCATGCCTCTGTACATAAAAGAAGTTACATAAATAAAATAACCAACTAGAAAATCATTAATACTTTTAATAGCCACCCCAGGGTAAAAACAGTATAAATATGCTTTAAAATTCAACCACAAAAATATTTATCTAAATCCTAATCATTTAGAACTTAATATTAACAAGGTGAAGTGAATGGACCCCACATAATAGGTCTGGGGTAATGTTATAAAAATATGCCTAGTCCTTAGAAAAGCTCCAAATTTGATCATATATTATTTATGGAGCCTCCTTTTTTCTTTCATTCAAAAGGACTGTTTCCAACCAGTCCTGTATCTCCTGAGTATATCTCAAATCATGATTTCTCTATTCAAATTTTGATACAGTTTGCTCTCTCAGTTAATGGAAATTTTTCACCGAAGAACCAAATTGGTATCAATTTAAGAGAGAGCAACAAAAACACTAAAATATTCTGAGTACCTGCTAGACAAACTCATTAACCAAGTGATTTGCTTCAGTGTTAGAGTAAAACTGACTCAAATTTCTTTCAGTAAAAATATTAAGAATTTTCCCCATTGCTGGAAAAACTGTTGAAACCATAAATCTTAATCTGTAAATGTGTAAAATCTATTACATTTATTAATTTGTTATACAGAGAAGGCTACCATCATAATAGAAGCTTCATTTATTTAAAAGATAGCTCTGGTTGGTGTGATTCAGTTGTTTGGAGCTGTATCCCATAACTGAAAGGCAGCAGGTATGATTCCCAGTCAGGGCACACACCTGGGTTGTGGGTTTGATCCTTAGTCCAGGTAGGCAACCAATGGATACTTCTCTCTCCCATCGATGTTCCCTCTTCTTTTCACTCTCTCTAAAAGCAATGAAAAAAGTGTACCCAGATGAGGATAAAAAAAACAAAATATGAATCCTTTGCCTAAGATCAAGTAAAAATGTTACCTAAAGATTGTCTCCTAAGAAGCAGCAAGGCAAATGAAAATTTACAGTCGTAGGACTGAGCATTTGACTTACTCAGTAGCCTAGTTGGCTTGATGATTTCATGCCGCTTGGCTTGTCTCTACACATCAATAGTGCTTATCAGTATCTTGAATCCCTACTTTGATAAGAATATTTTTACATTTACTTAGTTTTTTTTCCAAGGATAGGCATGCTTCCCTTAGATTAGTATTGATTCCTTAAGATAGTATTCAATTTCTTTATTTAGTTATTCAAGTAGCCAATTCGATGTTTTAAAAACAACAGATACTTGCAAAATACAAAGTGGAAAAAACCAATTTATATAAATTTTCTCATGGTAGATTTATAAAATGGAAGTCATTGAAGAAACTAAATTTTCGTAAGCTAAAGATCATTTAAAATAGTAACTAATATTTATTATAGGCAGAAGCTTTTTGCCTGTTCGTTCATTCATGTATCTCCAGTGCCAGGCAAATTGTAAGTGCACAAATATTTTCTGAGTGAATGAATGAATAATTTTGTTATAATTAATAGGAACACCTTAATAATGTGATTTATATTGCAAACACCATGTACCACAAGTATTTATTTAATTAAAACATTATTGTGTAAATAACTTCATACCCTTTTTTTTTGTTGTTTGGTCTCACTGAATTTATTACTCATGGTAAGAGGGAATGGGAATAATTTTACTATCTTAAATTTCCAAAGACCTTCTCCAGCCTGTAAACTTCTTCCACATTCGTTCTTTAGTTCGGACTGGCTAATTTAAAGTAAAAAGCTCAAAAGTCAGGCTGAAACACTTCATTGATGAAATGTTAATTGAAAAATAGAGTTGCATGTATCTGCTATCATAAGTCTAACTGCCAGCAGAATACCAACAAGTGAATATTTTCCAAATATTCTTTAATCCAATCCCACTGAAGTTATTTAGGAAAAACTTTTCATTGCTTTAAACTACATCAACTACCAGGGATGCCAAAGAAAGCTGTTCTTGTACTGGGGGACCCACAAAAACACGTGCACACAGAGCAGCCGGGACAAGGCGCCGCAGCACAGGCCCTGCCGTGACACTGTGAACAAATAGCTATAAAACTATGACTTAGTCTGTGGATTTTAAGAGTAAGTAATATTTGGATTATTTTGGATTATTTTGTTTACTATTAACATGAAATACAGGACTCATAATTTTTAAATTCTGCATGCCTTTTTATTTTTAATAGTCACTAGGTAATAATTAAGGTGCAAAACTAGAATTAACAATTAAAATTTATAATTAAGATACAACAAATAAGTAGATCTTTCCCAAATTCACTAATTGTTTTTATCTACAACTGTTGTGCTCTTTAAAATTCAAAAGTTTTATTTTATACATTTAAAGAGACTACATTGATTCAAGAACCCCTTGATAAAGAACCTAATTTCTAATGCTCTCCTTTTTCTCTAGAAATAGAGTTTGACAGCACAGGACTCATTTTCCATAGAAAAAAGTGATTCCAGTCATTCAAAAGTTTCGGAGCATCTCCGTGTGTGTGGCACTATTAGGGATTGGGGGCACAGCGTTTGAGTGGAGGGAGATACAGTCCCTCCTGTACAGGTCCTTTTCTCTGACTCACAATCTAGTAAGAAATGACAAAGATAAATAAAGAATTTCAGTGTTAAGCGGCACTGAGACAGGTTGAGCCTCTCTAAAATGGATGGGAATGCTCTTCAATTATTTTATTGAGCCTCTCTTCGACCAGCTTAAAGCTTCTGTTCAAGCACTCCCTGAAGAGCTCTGCACCTGTGTGAAGAACCCAGCCCTGTATAATCCAGACCCTGCACCAGTTTGGATGCCATGCTCTTCCTTAGTATGTGCTTCCTTGATGCATTAGGTTCCCTCCATTTCTCCTTTCCCTCCACCTTGTTTGCAGTAAACGTCCCCTTTTGAATCTGTTTTGCCTCCTCTCCAGATTTCTGTCTTGAGGGGGAGGGCAAGAACTTCTTCACCCATGACAGTTTAAGAACAGGAAAGAGTGACTGGGACCCTAATGAGGGGAATAACTGGTAGGTATGATAGCCAAGTAAGGCATGTCTGAGACAATGGAACTGATTCTGAGGCTTCACTGAAAAAGGTTCATATGAAAATGGGAGAGGGCCACTCGACAATCTCGCTGAAGAGCTTTCATAGTTAGAAAACAAGTTTGGAGATCCCCGGAGGGAGGAAGAAGAGCATCATTCAATTACAGCAAGGAGTCAGCGGTGGCTGAAAGTATGTACTGTAGGGAAAGAGTCGGGCAGGAAGCACTAAGACAAGTGGAGGGAAGATTCTGTAAGGCATGGTAAGTCATCTTAAGTGCTAACAAGCAGTTTGGATTCTAAGTGCAATGGAAAACAATTAAATATGCCTAGTTCTGAACAAAGGAGTGATACTGTTAGACTTATTTTTTAATAATAAACTACCAGTTAATGTGTGTTTAGTATTGCTAAGCAATTTGCTAAATGCTTTACAGTGTTATTTAGTTATATCAATCCTGTAAAATCAGTCTTATTATCCCCATTTTACAGAATAGAAAACTGAGGTAGAGGGGGTTTATAGGACTTGCTCAAATCACAAAACCACCAAGTGCTGAAAGAGTTATTCTAACCCAGGTTTCCTATTCCAGAGCCTGGTCTCAGCATTGCCCAGCACCCCTAAATGGTGCTGGGTTTCTCAGGACACACAAATACAATGAAACACAGTTGAAGGGAGAAGGACGAATTTTCACATAGGTAACAAAAGAGAGATCAGTTGTGCAACTAGAATAAAATATTCCTTGAAACTAATACTATGGGATATTTTTGTTCCCATTATGATACAGGGTGCAGCCAGGAGGGGGCCCCCAAAATAGAGATTTGGAATGGGGCCCAGAACTCAGGGTGTCCAGGAAATATTAGAGGGACATAAAAGATGTCCTTACCCCTTCCCCCACAGGTATGAGTTGGGGGAAGGGACACATGGAGCAGGGACATGCAGAGCTGCTAATCCATGGTATGGTCATTTAACATATCTATAGCCTTTGGCTGGTGGTTTAGATGTGTTAAATAGCTGTGGCCATGCTCTGAGCCAGGGGAATGGAAAGAACTCCCCCCAAGACGTGACTGGGGGAAGAACCCCAAGTTACAGCACCTACATGGGAGCTTGGAGAAGATTGGCTCCAGAACATAGGGACACACCTGCCCAGACTCATGATGGCATCCCAGTAACCTTGGAATAATACGGGAATGCTGGCAGGTGTAACCGATTGTAGGAAGAGTCGGAAGTGGGGGTGCAGAGGAGGATTGGCTCAGGGATTTAAACTGAGACGCAACAGCCATTAGAGAGATTCCACGTGGTTTCACCAGAGTGCAGACCCCTGCAGCTTTGGTGAAGAGGGAGAGACACGTGGCTTTGCCAGAGTGGAGACCCCTTCCCCACAGCTTTGGTAGAAGAGGACCACACGGCTTTTGGGTGCTCCCTTTGGTTGCGTGGCCTGGGAAGCAAGAGAGATTTTGCCTGGAAGAAGGGGGAAGGACTCTTGCCAGTAGGCCATGGGAAGGTGCCACATGGCTTTGGATTAATTAGAGATCCTGCCTGGAGGACAACACAGCTGACGGTGTCAGGAGCCTGGATCCTGGAGGTTTACTTCTCTTCCTGAATTACGGTACCCTGACTTAGGGCAGAGGGAGATAGAAAGCACTGTGGGCGTCTGTGGGTATCCTAAAAGACTTTGATATTTTAATGAAGACGTTAGGTAACTACTTTAAGCCTGTACAGCATTAAATAAACATTCCCTTTCGTTTTCACAAATCTCTGGCTTTGAGAGACATCTTTCCATAAGGTGGCAGACATAAGGAACCTTTGGCCCCTGTGGCCTTCTGTGTTCTGTAACAATTATAAGGCATCAATTTTGTTGAAATTAATTTTTGGTAAGCTTTTTAAAAGGCGACAGCAACTGTTGCATTCTACTAATGTTTTCTTCCTAAGGATATAATAATCACCCCAAACATCTTAGACTCCTCTGCAGTCCTAAGCACAGTGCCTTGTGGAAAGTGGGAGCTTTAAAGAACTTGTTGAACAAATGAAATATTATGGAACAACAAACAATGCTTCTTCAGTACCTGACACCATGGGAAACCTTAGATCTAACAAGCTGCCAATGCTGATTGATGCTGTCCTGGTGACACCAGTTCTCAGTGAGTTTCTATTGAACTTCAAGCTGTACTTTGAGAAATCTTGAAAGTGCCTTTAAAAGTTTTTCAAAACCTAACCCTAGACATTTTTCACTTTATGCATTTTTAGATCTATTTACCTGACTTTTCAGACATAAAGCCCCTGCCTTTTGTTTCCATTAACAGGAAAACTTCATAGACACTTTGTCAGTTGGATAAATATATCTCCTCCCCTGAAACTTTCGAACTTCATCTGAAATTCTCAGGAGGATTTGTAATAGTAACCCCTTTTCGTTAAGTTCTGATCCTTCCTAGTAATTTCTTATTTCTTTCAGGATAAGATGTAATGGCAACAGCTTTGATGTCTTTATCCTGCTTTATCCTTTCTTCTTTAAGAAGCAGTCTTGTTCACTCTTGGCTCCAAGGACGTGCTTTCATGTAACATCAGCATGAACAGAAGCAGAATAGAAATGTATATCCCTTTTTGGAGCTCTGTCTGTTTACCTAATGTAAAAGACACAGCAGTTTTTCAAAAGCATAATGAATAACGCTGTGCTCGCCCCAATTTCGTAGGAACATTGGAGCCATGACCAAACTCTTTGACAAGAATGAATATTAAATCTGGACACAGGGAAGAAAGATAATATACCCAATGAAGATGGAGGCGTAGGTAAACATGGCTCACCTCCTCACACAACCACAACAAAAATTACAGCTACACTACAAAACAAATATCACCCAGAATCATCAGAAAATCAAGCTGTATGGAATTCCGACAACCAAGGAATTAAAGAAGCCACATTCATCTAGCCGGGTAGGAGGGGCAGAGATGCAGAGATGCATGGAGAGGCACAGAGACACAAAACAAGTGGCTCCACACCCACACGTGGTGGAAAAAAATCGGGAGGGATACCTTGGGAGCGCAGGGTCCAAGACCAACACCAGATCACCCAGCCCAGTGTTCCAGTGCCAGGAAGATAGATCCTCATAAATTCTGACTATAAAAGCTAGTGGGGTTTGGGGTAGCCAAAGAAACTGCAAGATTCTTAGATGTCTCCTCTTAAAGGACTGACAACAGACTTAGACCTTTTGCCGACTCACTCCCTCTGGGCTTCAGCACAGAGGCAGCAGCTGGAAGGGACCAGTGGCATACAGGGAGAAATTGAAGTGTCTGGCATTAGGGTGAGTGCCAGGGGACAGCTTCTCCCAGAGGCCAGGCTGTGGCATTGTCCCTTCTCTGCAATCTCCCCCACACAGAGCCACAGAGCAGCAATATCAGAGACTCCATCAATCTACTTAACATGGGTTGCCTGGCCCTGGTGATTACCTAAAGTTCTGCCCAGTCTAATTTACCAGCATGCTTTTTTACAATAGGCCATGCTACTAAGATAGGGAATCAAAGCAGCTCCACCTAATACACAGAAACAAACACAGGGAGCTGCCAAAATAAGGAGACAAAGAAATATGGCCCAAATGAAAGAACAGAACAAAACTTTAAGAAAGAACTAAATAAAATGGAGATAAGCAATATATCAGATGCAGAGTTCAAAACACTTGCTATTAGGATGCTCAAGGAACTCATTGGGTACTTCAACAACATAAAAAGATCCAGGCAGAAATGTAGGTTACACTAAGAGAAATAAAGAAAACTTTACAGGGAAACAACAGTGGAGGGATGAAGCCAGGAATCAAATCAATGATTTAGAACCTAAGGAGGAAAAAAACATTCAATCAGAACAAGAAAAAAGAATCCAAAAAAAAAAAAAACAAGGACAGTCTAAGGAGCCTCTGGGACAACTTCAAATGTACCAACATTCAAATCATAGGGGTGCTGGAAGGAGAAGAAAAAGATCAAGAAATTGAAAACTTATTTGAAAATACAATGAAAGAAAAATCCCCTAATTTGGTGAAGGAAATAGACATATAAGTCCAGGAACAAAGAGAGTCCCAAACAAGATGGACACAAAGAGGACCACACCAAGACACATCGTAATTAAAATACCAAAGGTTAAAGATAAAGAGAGAATCTTAAAAGCAGCAAGAGAAAGGGAGGGTTACCTTTCTCTCCTTCCATTTCTTTCAGTCCTCACAGGCCACCAGGCCCCCCTCCCCCAGCCGCCACTGACCTTTGCTATTTCTCAGCGGAGTCCAACACGCAGCTCAGGCCAGAGTGCAATACTTCAAACATGAGTCCGAACCCCAATTAAGAGTTGTTGCTCTAAATAACCTTTTAGTGTTGTCTATGAAACCCTGAATCATATCCTTGGGAATAAATTAAATGTGAAAAATCCATGCCAACTTTATAATTAAAACCAAACTAAGGGCAAAAGTGTTTCCATAGAAATTGAATGAGATAGAACATAGAGCTGTTCCTTACATCACTGGTTTTCAAAAGAATCATATTGGTACATTTTCCGGTATACCTGGCTCATATCAAAATATTCTGATTCAGAAAATCAGTGGCAATAAAAGTGTAGTAAACATAAGCTAAATATTTCTGGAGGTTTGCAGAATAGCTTCCTAAAGATATTTCTAGCCATGTTTGTTTTAGGATGTCCACTGGCCTAGCACAGTGCCTTGAATGTATTAATTATACAATAAATATCACTAAGTATACTGATGTACAAATGAAGAAAAGAATGAATTACATCACTTGGTTTTTAACCAGGCTGAGTTATAACATCCTGGGAAAATACCCTAGCCTTGCACACTCACACTAATATGATTTTTAACAGCTGTACCCGTAAGTAGTATTTGCTAAAATAAAAAGTTCACAAATTGAGCCTCATGAAATTTTTTGCCATTCTTTATATTTCAAAGACCTTAATATAACACTTAATTTAGTTTTTAGAAAGTGTGTTACAGTTGCCTACTTCTGATTCTTCACTTGATAAAAATCTCTCATTCTTCAAAACCCAGCTCAAAAATGAAGTTCTTTATCAAAATTTTTCTAGAGCCAGCAATTCCATTTTTTTAATTTAATTCCAAGGAAATAATTGGGAAAATGTGTAGAAATATACAAGTATATTTATTACAAAATATTGGTAAGTAAAAAGAGTATGGAAAAATATGGTTCTATTTTTAATATATATGTATATAAATGGAAGCTTGAAAAAAATAAACAGTTCCAAACATTAACTCACATTGAAATTTTAAAAGGAATTAGTTTTGGGTGGTGGGATTATATGCAATTCAAAAAGAACTGTTATTTATTTTCTGATTTTTCATAATAATTGTGTATTACTCGTGTTATTTCAGATGGGACAAATAAAAAGAGCTGTTATGAATCCTTACCTTATCATATTTCTCCACTTTGATTTCCTTTCTAAGAAGCACAAAATCAAATTTAAAACTTGTCACTCATTCTTATGGTCTTATCACTTTTTTGTGTTTTTGTAAATGTTATGGTTTTATTTTTTTTTTATTTATTGTTTGTTTTAAGAGAGAGCAAGCAAGAGAGATTCATCCATCCCTCCACCCTCCCGTGAACTCATTGGTCCACTCCTGCACATTGAGGGCCAGGGGCTCAACCTGCAGCCCTGGTGCATCAGCCGACAGTTGCAACCAGCTGAGCTCTCCCATCAGGGCCAAGTGTTACAGTTCTAGTAGTGTTACAGAACAAACACAGGGGCCAAGGTTCGTTATGTCCACCACCTTATAGGAAAGACATCTCTCAGTGGCAGAGATTTGTGAAAAGGAAAGGAAATGTTTATTTAAAGCTATACAAACTTAAAGTAGTGACCTAACATCTTCATTAAGATATCAAAGTCCTTTAGGATACCCACAGATGCCCACATTGTTTCCTTCTCCCCCTGCCCCTAATTCAGGGTACCATAACTCAGGAAAAGAAGCAAACGTCCGGGATCCAGGCTCTTGATACCACCAGCTGTGTTGCCTTCCAGGCAAGATCTCTGATTAATCCAAAGCCATGTGGCACCTTCTCATGGCCTACTGGCAAGAGTTCTTTCACCCTTCCTCCAGGCAAAATCTCTCCTGCTTCCCAGGCCATGCAGCCAAAGGGAGCACCCCAAAGCCGTGTGGTCCTCTTCTACCAAAGCTGCGGGGGTCTGCACTTTGGTGAAACTGCGTGGCTCTCTCTAGCAAAGCTTCGAGAGGGTCTCCATTCTGCCAAAGCCGAGTGGCAGTTCTCTGCTAAAGCCACGTAGTGATTCTCCCTCACATGGCTGTGGGGGTCCTGACTCTGCCAAAGGCATGTAGCTCTCTCTCTAATGGCTGCCACATCTGGGTTTAAATCCCCGCACCAATCTTCCTCTGCAGCCCCATTTCTGGCTCCTTCTGCAATTGGCTGCACTTGCCAGCACTCCTGTATCCTTCCAGCTTTACTGGGCTGCCATAGTGAGTCTGGACAGGTGGGGCCCCATGGCATGGAGCCAATCATCTCCAAGCTCTCAGGAAGCCACTGTAAACAGGGGGAGTCGCCTCCCAGTTACATCTTGGGTGAAAGTCACTCCCTTCTCCCTGGCTCAAAGCATGGCCACAGCTATTTAACATATCTATGAAGCCAGTTAAAGGTTATAGATATGTTAAATGACCATGCCATAGGTTAGCTGCAAAGCTGTTGCTATGCAAAACAGCTCTCAATGGCCCTGCTCCATTTGTCCCTTCCCCCAACTCATACCTGAGGGGGAAGGGGTGAGGACATGTTATATGTCTTTCTAATATTTCCCGAACACCCTGAGTTCTGGGCCCCATTCCAAAATCCTATTTTGGGGCCCCCCTCTTAGCTGCACCCTGTTACAGTAGTATGGCACTTTGCCAACAATGTGGTTCACAGAAGGATAGGGACCAACTACAACAGGGTTTCACCAGGTCTGATCCTCAGCCTTTTTGGTTCATAAAGCTAATTTTACCAGTCTCTCCAGGACCAGTTCCCAAAAATCAGTATTGATCAGCATGGCAGTGAATTACTTCACAGTAAAAAATAAATGTTTTGCTTACACCAAATGTCCATGTGGGATAGCTACAGAGGGATAACCATGGAAGTTTGCTAGGTAGTCATGGAACCAGAAACAGAGGCACTTTTAATATTAAAGGATGGCTCTGTTAAAGTAACTTTAGGCATTCTTATACAGTGTATGAAACAGATGGCCTTGCCGAAGATCTCAAAATTTTAGAGATATAGCGAGGCGTAACGAAGTGGTTAAGAACATGGGCTTTGAAGAAAGACAAAGTGATTTTCAGATCCCAGTTCCACCATGTTATCTGCAGGTGAACTTAAATTCACTAAGCCTCAGTCTTCTGTAAGTTGCATATTTAGATAACAACAGAGGTGGCATATTTAAACCACTTTAAGAATTTTCTATACTAAATCTAATTGCTTTAGTAGAAACTGTTAACTCCTTAGGCTGTAATAAAAATGTTTATTTTTTTAAATAACTGCAACTGCCTATGATCTGTCAAAACTCTTCTTTCCCATTAGATTTCAGGTTCTCTTAAGTGACATCTCAAGTAATTTTCAGTCCCTTTTAATTAGTTAAATAGCCTCATTTTTATATCAAGTTCATCCTGTTCATTTTGCATTTTTAAATGCATAGGTATTAGAAGGCTTTCTGTGTACATAGTTTACGAGTAATTCCAAAACAGACACCTCAAATGGGATCCACGTACTGGTGCTGGACTGGTAATTGATCATTCCTGCACTGCCGTAGGATGGGGGGCTGGCACCAGAATGAAAATCAACTCTACTACTGACCATAATGTGTGGCTCAAATAAAGAAGAAACAGATAAATCCAAAATTAAATTTGAAATTGCAACACCCTTGTTTCGGTAATTAAGCAAAGTGGACAAAAAAACAAAGGTATAGAAGACTTGAAAAATACTATCTACAAATTCTACCTAATTGATGTTTACAGGACACATGACTCAACAAAAGCAAAATGCAAATTTCTCCAAGTGTATGTGGAAAAAAAATTCAACTAAATGAAAATGAAGATGTAACATATCAAATTTATAAAATTAAATAAGGTTTTATTTAGAGGAAAGTTTATATCTACATAGTAGAGCAAAAGTAGAGTTTCAGTTGTTGGTATAGAAAATAATATGATAAATATCCTGGCTAGTGTGGCTCAGTGGATTGAGTGCCAGCCTGTGAACCAAAGAGTTGCCAGTTCAATTCCCAGCCTCCGGCACACACCTGGGTTGTGAGGCAGGTATCCAGTAGGGGGCACACAAGGAGCAATCGCACATTGATGTGTCTCTCCCTCTCTTTCTCCCTCCCTTTTCCTCTCTAAAAATAAATTTTAAAAATCTTTTAAAAAATAAAATAATATTATAATCAATAAATAATAATATAAGAATAAACTTTTCTGCACTAACAACTGTCAAACAATTTTTGCTCCACTCTGTATAATTCTTATTAGTGAAAAAAGTTCTAAAATCTGTTATCTAATCTTCTACTTTAAAAAATTTAAGAGAAAATTATTAAACCCAAAATACAATGGGAGAAATAATAAAGTTAAGATAGAAAAGAAATCACTTAATTAGAAAATTAAAAATAGAGAAAAAAAAACACAAAAAATCCCCAAGCTGCTTCTTCAAAAATAATCAAGAGACATTAACACTCTAGCTAGAATGATAAGGACAAAAAGAGAAGACATAAATTAGCAATATCAACAAAAAAATTGAACACATTACTACAGAACCTAAGTACTGATAGTATGGGGATATTATGAACAAACATTGTGGCATCTTTAAAAGGTTCAATATTGTTAATCATCAGGGAAATAACATTAAATTCACAATGAGAAATCACTTCCTACCACAACAATGGCTATCACCAAAACAAAGACAATATCAAGTGTTAATAAGGATGCAGAAAAACCGGAGCCCTTGAGAACTGAAGGTGAGAACATAAAGTAGTACACCTACCACAGAAAATAGTATGGCAGTATCTTATGGAACTAAAACACACTCACCATATCATATGGTCCACTCTACTCCTAGGAATCTACCCAAAGTAAATTAAAATACATGTTCCTTAAAAACATGTATGTAAATGTTCATAGCAGAATTATTCATGATAAACCAAAACTGAAAATAATCCAAATGTCTATGAATGGATGAACAGGTAAACAAAATATGGTGTATACACACAAACAAATACTGTTCAGCAATACAAAGGAATGAACTTTTTTTATTGTTGTTAAAATAAAGCCATCTCCACTTTCCCCCCACCACTCCCTCCCAACCCACCCATCCCCACCTCCTACCCTTTTTCCTACCCACCTTTGGTTTTGTCCATGTGTCCTTTATACATGTTCATTGATGGCCCTTCCCCTATTTCCCCCCATTATCCCTCTCCTCCTCCCTTCTGTTTACTACCAGTTTATTCTTTATTTCCATGTCTCTGGTTCTATTTTGCTCCCTTGTTTTTGTTGATTAGGTTCCACTCATAGGTGAGATCATATGGTATTTGTCTTTCACCTCCTGGCTTATTTTACTTAGCATAATGCTCTCCAGTTCCATCTATGCTGTCATGAAGGGTAGGAGCTCCTTCTTTCTTCCTGCTGCATAGAATTCCATTGTGTAAATGTATCATAGTTATTTGATCCACTCATTTACTGATGGGCACTTAGGCTGTTTCCAGCACTTGGCTATTGTAAATAATGCTGCTATGAACATTGGGGTACATAGGTTCTTAAGAATTGGTGTTTCAGGATTCTTAAGGTATAATTCCAGCAGTGAAACTGCCAGGTCAAAAGGCAGTTCCATTTTTAGTTTTCTGAGGAAATTCTATTCTGCTTTCCATAGAGACAAAGGGATGAACTTCTAACACATGCAGCAACAGAGATTATGCTCCAGAACATTATGCTAAGTAAAAAAAGGCCAGGCATACAGACTATGTATTGCTTCCATTTATATGAAATGTCCATAAAAATACAATTTATAGAGACAAAAGAACAGCATAATAGGGGGACAAGAGATCACCTGCATGAGGAAACTTCTAGTAGTGAGCAAAATGCTCTAAAACTGGATTACCATGATGGTTGCAGAGCTTTATAAATTGATCAAAATTCACTGAATTGCACACTTATAATGGATGAATTTTATAGTGTGCAAATTATATCTCCATAAAGTTGTTTTAAAAATTAAGGAAACAAAATGGTTGAAAGTAAAATCTTCGGAGAAAATATGCCAGAAAAATACTATACCAAAAAATCTGTATCACATTATGTCCAAACAAATAAACACAATATGTGTGAATTGATAATTTTTCTAATAATTTTTTAAAAATTAAACTTTTATGTATTATTTCACACACTATTTTAGAATATGTTCCCATCTCCTGTATGGTTGTTATTCATTAAAATTACTTCTAAAGTATTAATACTAGACTCCAAAAACCATTTCTCCAATTTTACTTATATTTCCCTCTATCATAATTTTTCCTTATTAGTCATCACAAGTCTAATGATAGAGAAAGACTTCTAGGAATTTTGTTTTTAAAAAGGAAACTAAAGCTAAGAAAAGTAGAACAAATTTTCTAAACATGCCTGATGGATTTCTTATTTAAGAACATCAAAGCCATGATTCCTTACACATATTGTCTATCTGCTGCTGAATCAGATAGGTCTTCATTTAAAATACAAATTATAAAATGCAAACATTCTTTGTCCATCCTCTCCTTATTGGTAAAAAACATAATATGCTGTTTTCTTTAGCCATGCAGAAGGAGAAATACCATATGATCTCACCTATAAGTGTAACCTAATCAATAAAACAAACAAGCAAGCAAAATACAGCCAAAGACATTGAAATAAAGAACAAACTGACAGTCACCAGAGAGGAGGGTGGAGAGGGATAATAGAGGAAGGGCCATCAAGGAACATGTATAAAGGACACATGCACAAAGCCAAAGGGGGAAGTTCTGAGGGTGGGAGGTGGGGATCGGTAGGGAGGAGAGAGCATGGTGGGGTGAAAATGGAGGCAGCTGAACTTGAACAACAATAAAAAAACAAACAGAATATGCCACACATCTGAAAAGGAAATTAAATCATGTTCTGTTCTGATAGCTGTGTTACCCTCAGTTTTTCTGATGTGTATGTGCATGTTCATTTATTTTAAATTTGTAGCCACTAATTCTTTGATGCAATAGTAAAGATTTTAGGGACAGCTGAATGCACTCTGGTCCAGAGCTATAAACAGGTGACCCCAAAGGGAGCCAATCTGCCTAAGGTAACAACAATTCAGTAGGGCAGCATTATCTGTCAAATCATAATTATGAATATGTTTAAGGTCCAGTGTGAGACTTCAGTTACTCTCCCAATCAGTCTCAAACGTTATCCATGTGATCTGAACAAAGCAGCAGAGGAAATGATAGGAACACTTTATATAGTTGCTTTCTTCCAGAATGCAGAGTCAAAGTTTAGCTTCCCACCATTCCCCAGTCAGTTGAAAGATGGACAGAAAGAGAGATCAACCATGGAGAATAATAGCTACATACATGCTTTATAAGTTAAGTATCCATGGATTTTGTGAGGAAGGGATTCTAATCCATGTATTCTATACAAAAGGAATAATCTAACATACCTTTCTGATATCCTAAAAAGATAGCACTAGAAATTACAATGGAGACAGACAATTAACAGGGAAGGAAACAGATTATGTAACTCCCAAGCTGTTATACCCTTGGTTTGACACTTGCTCTGAAATAATGCATCTTGTTGTACAGAATAACCTCATTAACAAAGAAGAGAAGGGAAGTGAAAAGCTTCTGTAAATAATCGATAGCTGCTATAAATACCTGAATCACTATCATTTTTGTGGGGCTTTTTTCTGTCATGAAAAGCATATGAGAGTGGTATGAATTTGCATATAGTAAAATGTAGTAGAATTGGGAAAAAAGTCTCAAAGGATTAAAATATATGCATGCATACAAAACAGAGAAAAGTAGACTATGACTGGATATATCCAGGTAATCAATACTGAAGGGAAAAAAGATAAGTTTTCACTTAATCCTGCTTATCTTATGTACAAACACAAACACTGATGTGAGTCACCATCAGCTGGGGTGAAAGAAATGAACTCCATCCAGCTAGGTCACACACCATCTTGGCTGAGTGAGCATCAAGAAAGAAAGGCTGAATAAAAAAGCATTTCCTCTCTGATCGAACCTATGTAAATCCCATTTCATGAAACCACTCAGATTATCATAAAAAGAAAAGACTTTGCTTTTTATGCTTTATGATTTTTCTAAAATGCTTTTAGGTGAAGGACTTAGTAAATACACTCAGGAATGTTAGATAACTTATGAAGACAACTTTCCCACTCTCTCTGAAATAAACAAAATTATAGATGGGAGCTACGAGAGGTTAATCAGTGGTCATGTCACAAAAATATCTCAGTTGCCCAGCACAATTCATAGAAACTCCATGAAGAGATAGCCCAGACCTGAAAATATTTTTTAAAAAAAAAACCATTGCATTTTCTCAGAATAGTGAAAAATATTTAGGCAAATTTAAAAAGTACTCTTTGCACAGATTTACAAAGTACTATAACTTGACAAGCTTAGCTTAAAAGGAATAATTTGTCCTATGAGGTAAACTCCATAGTTGCCTGACTGGGGTAAAACTCCATTAGTACATTAACATCTTGACAACTGTGAGACAGCCAAGATAATTTTACAATCCACATGTCATACTAGCAAAAATTCTCTCACCCCGACTTTTCTGATAGCATTAGAGTGGTTCTGAAAGTCGTAATTTCTAGACAAGGAAAACAATGTCCAACCAGACATTTCCAAAAAATGCAACAGCTTCAGAACGGCTTTTATTATATCCACTTCTCTATTCCACCTCAAACCCCTCTCCAAACCAGCCAGAGCCAGTAAGTGCCCGGTGCAGTTCTAGTGTCGTTGACCAAGGACAAGTGCCTATGACTATAGGCCTCTTTTCACCAACAGCTTCATAGACACAGAAAACTACAACTGAAATCTACATACTGAAGGTTCAAATATAAATGTGAACAAAAATTACCAAAGCAGAATTCATCAACTCTCCCTACAATCAGGACCTTCCAATTACCGTCAGCAGCAGCCTCCCCTCTCCTCCCAGCTTGATTGCCCTTCACAGTTAATCAAACACCTGTCTGTTCCTCTTCTGAGACAAACTGTGGTCTGTGAATGACCTGCATCCCAATCATCCTGAGTGCTTACTAAGTGTGTAGTGCTGTGCCCCACTCTAGGTCTATGGAATCGACCATCTGGGAGAGAATCCCTGGGATGTGCATTGTAGAACACCCCACCCGGTACTCTTCTATACCCAGAGTTTCAAAATCATCTATGTGAATCTTGCTTTCCAGTTCCTCCTTGCCACTTCTCTAGTTGGATTCTTATAATTACATATAAAGCAGGTGGTAAGTCACAGTTTCTCTATTTGTCACTAGTGCCTTCTCCAGCACACTGCTGTGTAAAAGTCTCAACATCCTTTTCATCACAAATCCTTTCTGCTCAAATCCTTAACTGATAGTTACTCATATTCTAAGACAAATCTAAACCTCCCAGCTGAGCATTTAAAGACCTTTATGAGGGACCTCAGTTTGTCTGGCCCACTGACATTTCTCACAGCTCCACTCTGGAGGCCCTCTGACCAGCTGTGATTAGACAAGACTTCAGCCTTATCTTTTTGCATTTCCTCCTCTTTTCCATATCCATATCATCCATCTTTCTTTTTTTATATGCCCTAAAGCCCTCCCTAATTTCAAAATGTAGAACTTCTTCCAAAAAGGAAATCCAGAATTACCTTCTTCTAAAGTGGTAGGAATATACAGGGTTGGACAGAAGTAGGTTTACACCACTGAGAGTTTACATCAGAGAGTAACTGATGTTACTCTCCCTCTCTCCTCCCTTCCTTCCCCCCTCTCTGAAAATAAATAAATATTTTTTAAAAAGGTTTACAGTTGTTTATGTGGCAAATAATACAATAATTAGTAAATAATAATACAAGAATAAACTCTGTTTCATGTACTCCCAACTGTGAACACACTTTTTCCCCACCCTGTATTGAAATGCCATGAGTTACCAGGCAGGTTCAAAAAATCGTGGTCCTAGATACCTGGTACATTACAGGAGCTCAATAAAGGTTAATTTCTGCCCTGACCAGTGTAGCTCAGTCTAAAAGCAATGACAAAAAGTCCTTGGGTAAGGATAAAGTAAGTAAATAAATAAAAATAAAGAATCATTTCTTTATCATTTATCAGGTTGTGCAGTAGTTATAGCCTTTGCATATTATCTTTCTATGTGAGCTATTTCTGCTGGAAGTAGGCTCCCATTTTCATGAGAAACCCATTCCACATGGTCCAGATGATCTCGTCCTGTTACCAGCACCACTATATGTGTGGTGGCCACATGATAGCAGCCCACAAATCAGGATGCTCCATCCACTCATGACCCCCCAAGTCACACACACATACATGCAGAAGTTGGCTCAGGAATGGGCATTTTCCCCAAGTCAACCAGATAAATCCTTAGAAATTTTGCTGGACTCTAAAGAACTGGGCACTAATAATCATTGGGGTGTCTGACTATGCTATTGAAGTAAGCCTGGAGATGCCAGGGATCAGCTTTGCTATCATGTTAGAAAATCTTCCCCAAAACTAAACCAACTGAGAGAAAACTAGGACTCAAGTGTGGAAAAGCAATGTCTTGCTAGCATTATTTTTATTCCTGAATCCATCATGCCTGAGATCTAACTATAAACTTTTCATTTACAGGAGTCAATGAATTTCTTTTGGGGTTAACATAGTTTCCACAAGTTTTCTGTCACTTATATACAAGACAGCCCTGACTAATACAGAAAAATGAGGAAGTGGCATGTTGCAAATAATAGAACTTAAAATGTGAAAGGATTGAAGTAACATGGGTGAGGACCTGGAAGGTGAATGCAGTGCCTGGATGAGACAGGGACTTGCCTCTCTTTGCTTTGGGGATCAGCACCTTATTGGTTGTAAGTCTAACATTTCCATGGCCAGGCAATGGAATTTTGAAACAATGCCTATGAGAAGAAAGTCTGTTGTGCAGCAGTCAAGCAGTAAATGGTTTCTATGATGAATCAAACTAGCTCACTATAAGTTACATAATAAAAATATTCAAAAAAAAGAGAAAAATGGTAGTGGACTGTGATAACCAGAGTTTCCACCTGTTCACACTTTTTTTAATCCTCTTTTTGTTATGTAACTTGCCTTTTTCATGGAAACTCCATTTTATGACCCCTTACATCCCATCCCCACCTTACACAGAGAAATGCACATGACCCAAGATGAGCCAATCAGAGCACCCTAATACCTGGTCACAAGGATATTCAGGATGGTACATGATCTAGTCCAGAGCAATCACCACTTTCCTTGTGAATTTAGCTGCAAATAAAAGAAAAGAGGCATATTCTTTTGATTGATTGAAACTGCTAGTTATAAAAACAATTTTATAACTATCCTCCAATAGCCAATTTCTACCACCAATCAGGGGGATACTGCCTGAGATTAAAGCCAGCACAAAAGAAAGAAGAGATCATTGAAGGGGATAGAATAAATGACCTAATGGCACTCTTTTAACTAAAAGGTAGTTCTACCCCACTATACTTCTCACTATGTAAACAATAAATCCATTTTCCAATTAATTAGTCTGCAGTTTCTGTTATTAGCCACTACGAGTTCTAAATAACACATTTGGTCAGTGCCTGCATGTCACTCATGAATGTTCTCTAGTTTTCACGCATGCATTTCTTCTGATTAAACAGTAATACCTTTGGGGAAAAGACATAGCATTGATTTCTCTTTTTGTTCCTACAGTTCCCACAGAACATTACAAATCCTTAAGTGGAAATTTAGGAAGAAAAGGAAGTCAACGAAGTAATTCTTAACTGTAATAAAAATTCACATCTGTCTATTATTTCAGTTTTATGAACGTATTTACTTACTTTCCTCCAAAAGTACTTAAAGAAGGTCCACTGTCCTAGGCAAAATATCATACAAAGACCTAAGCAGCTCTGGCTTTCAGTCCCTTAGAAGCTTCTCAGTGGTTTTTAGCTTTTATGTTAAAGGATCATGGCAAATACAAGCAATACAATTCTTCTTGACACGTGCAAAGTGTTTTAAACTCACAAAATACCTAGACTGGCCAGCATCAATTTCAGCACAATCCCCAGTGTTATGTGATAACCTTTTTCTGTATCTTTAAAAGCATGTTCTCCAACATCAGTATTTATAGTTCATCTCTTATCCCTCTGTCATGACTTAAAAAGTATTTACTTCCATGGTTCTGCTCTCTTACATATTCTTCGTTTAATAAGTATCATTAATAACAGAAGGTCCAGTGCTAAATATTAGTAAGCTTGGTGGGGACAAAATCATTGCAATTTTGTTTCCCAGCCAATTTTTTGCTGAACACACCATATCAAAGCAGAAAAGCTTAAGAAGACCTAGAGTCTGCCCAACTACTCTCTTGCCTTTGCTATTCACTTAGTTAGATAAAAATGCACTTTGATGATATAGGCTCCTATAAATAATGGTATAATTATAATATTAAAAATTCCTTGTTTTTTCTTCATATAGAAACTAAAGAATAAAAGACCTTAGAGATTTGATACTGTATCAGTCAGGTCCCCCAGCAAGAAACAGAATTCACCCCCAGATGATTCAAATAAAAAGACTTGGTAACCAGACTCCTTAAAAGGGTGAGAAGTGTGGGCAGAGGTAAAAGAGTAAGTGAGGGATGGAGGGGCGCACAGAGGTTAATGCAAGTGAAAAGTCATCACTACCCCAAGGGCTGAAGGCACTAAAAGAAAAGCATTACCTGAACCCATGGTAAGCAACTTCCCGTCTCTTTTCACTTATATTTTGAAAGAATATTCTTTTTGGTTATCCATTTTTTTAATCTGTATTTTTATTGTTTATTCAATTCCAGATGTTCTCATTTTTTAAAGACTATTCTGACTAATTTTTTTTTAATTTTATCACTCAAAATTTGCTACTTTGCTTTATAACTTAGAATACTTTGTAAGGTAGAATATTTGCATTCTTTAAACCAATGCAACCTATTTACCTCCCTTTCCCCAATAAAGTGAAAACACTTCACCCTAAGTTGAAAAATCTGTGAAGAGCATTTGTATTAGAGAACTGAGAACTCCAAATCTGAACAGTCTGTTTCCAGGAATCTTTAGGGATTTTTTTTCACTCAATTCATTTTATCAAACATTCACCCAGCACTATTTAACAGACATGGAACCTTGAACTTAAACCACATATGCTTTTGAAGAAGGGACAGGTGATCCTTAGTGGAATAATAGTGTGAAATAGTGGTTACCTGAAGCACAGAAGTAAAAAAGACATTAACTAGTAGGATGCTGGAGAAGTGACTTAAGAAAAAGGGGGACAGGGAGAGAAGCTCAGCCAATGAAATTTTACTTTAGTGGAATTTTCCTTAAATCCCAACATTGTGCTCACTCACTAGATTGCATTGCCTTGGCATTTTGATATTCTCCCCAGATCATATCCCTGGGCTATGACAGCAAACAAAATAATTCTCTGACATAACATGAAAGATAAAGAAAATGTGATGAAATAGGAAGGACAGACTCTAAGATGTGAAATAGTCGTGCCAGTGGCCTAAAGGTTTACAAATTGCTTCCCTGAGTTTGTACCACAGCAATTTTCACTCACTTTGAAGGTTTCTCAAGGGCAAAGAATGTTTTCCTCTCCTAGTGAAAAATTCCACCTGCAGCAGGAATAAGGTTTACTGTGTATATCCACACACCAAAGCCAATAAAGCAAACCTGATAACAGGAGATTTAGAATTGAATCTCTTCCAAATGATCTTGTTCTCTCCACTGGGGAAGAAGCACTTAGTGTATTAGTCACACATTAGCCAACTACGCATACAGAACTCATCAGTAAAAAAAGAATGCTTTAAATGAAAATCAGAAGTCTGAGATTAAAAAAGAAGCTTTTATAAAGGTTCTGGGCACTTTCCTCACTCATTTCAACATTATTACAGAAAATGTTTTACTTGCCCTTGCTTGCTCATTTCTTTTTTCCCACTATACTAATGTTACTATTTCTAATAGATCTGTTGGTAGTATAGGTCAGGTATGTCCTGGGTTTTTGTTTTTGTTTTTTTTTATTGTTGTTCTATTATAGTTGTCCCAGTTTTTCCCCTGTTGTTCTCCCCTGCCCCACCCACCCCCATACATTCAGTCTCTATAGGAGACCATTCTGTGTGGTGTGGGCCTAGACAGGACCCACACCCACAGATAGGTTCTCCCATGGGAATCAGACCTGCATTGTACCTAGGCCACTTTGAAACTTGCTTTTGCTAAAACTTCCTCACCCTGAATTGAGGCAAGTGCTTACTGTAACTTCCTAAAGTCTGTGCTAAACCTCCCCCATATGGAGTGTAACTGGTTCAACAACTTTTCCCTTTTCATTTGCAAATATCCCTCTTCTGTGATGTGATTCAAGGTATCAGCTCCTTTGTTGTCTGTAAAAGGTAACCACCTAAAGCAAACCTGAGCATAGTAAATGAGGACCATCATGTAATGTGCCGCAAAAAAGAAATAAGGGCTTGTCACATCGAGGGCCATGGCTTTTTCTCCCCTTGAGAAAAGTCATACTGTCCCTTTTCCTCCACTGGACTCGGTAGTCCATGTGAATTTCTTGTATCTCATCCACAATGTGGCAGACCCCACAGCTGGGGTCCGCATCAAGTTTGCACCCTGCTGTCCATGTCCATGGGTCCTTTATATATATTCCTTGATTGAACCCTTTCCGTTCTTTCCCCCATTACCCACCTTCAAAGATAAGGAGCCCAGCTAGCTGTATAAAGAAGGAAAACAAAGACACCTACAAGTTAATATCACTGAAGTACTGTAAGAATTGTTTTGAAAAACAATTCTAAGAGGTGTAAGTGGATACACTGTGCCTCCTTGCACAACCAAAATTAAGGATAACAAAGATTTAGAAACAGGAAAACAACCAGAACTAACAGAAAATTGAACTGTACGGAAGTCTGACAACCATTCATCCAGACCAGTAAGAGGGACAGAGTCGCAGCAGGAGAAAGTGGAGGTTGGTGG
The DNA here is from genome assembly GCA_004027475.1 of Anoura caudifer. Taxonomy (NCBI): domain Eukaryota; kingdom Metazoa; phylum Chordata; class Mammalia; order Chiroptera; family Phyllostomidae; genus Anoura; species Anoura caudifer. Next base: position 23,159 of record PVKU01009924.1, on the reverse strand, counting down.
ACCCAGGTGCGCAGGATCCCCAGGCATGCAGGCGGCGGCTAGCAGACCCCAGGTGCGGGGTGGCAACAGTCAGACTCAGTGATCACAGCTGCGCAAGGTGGCTGTCTGACCAGGTGGTCCCACATTCATGTGCAAATAATCCAGGTGAAAACAGGGAATGAGACAGACCTCACAACCCAGGGCCCCAGAGCCAGGATATAAAACCTAAAAACACCAATTGAAAACACTTGTGGGGATTGAGGTGCTGGGAGAGACTCCCAACCTCACAGCACAGTTCCTTGCAGAGACCCACAGGGTTCAAGAATGCACACAAGCTCACCCACACAGAAATCAGCACCAGAAGGGCCCAGTTTGCTTGTGGAAAGTGGCAGAAGTGTCTGAAATATGAAAGAGAGCAGAGCAAGCGCCACTGTTCCCTCTCAGACCCTGCCCCCACATACAGCGTCACTACCCAGCAACCGGGCTGCCCCACCCTAGTGAACACCTAAGGCTCCACCACTCACTATGTAACAGGCACAACCAGACCAAAAAAAAAAAAAAAAATGCCTCAAATGGGAGAACAGATCAAAGCCCCAGAGCCAATTCATCTAAGTGACCAAAAGATAGCCAACCTATCAGATGCACAATTCAAAGCACTGGTGATCAGGATGCTCACAGAATTGGTTGAATTTTATTGCAAATTAGGTGAACAAATGAAGGCTACGCTAAGTGAAATGAAGGAAAACACACAGGGAACCAATAGAGATGGGAGGAAAACTGGGACTCAGATCAATGGAGTGGACCAGAAGGAAGAAACAAACAACCAAACAGAAAAGAATGAAGAAACAATTCAAAAAAATGAGGAGAGGCTTAGGAACCTCCAGGGCATCTTTAAACGTCCCAATGTGTGAATTATAGGGGTACCAGAAGGGGAAGAAGAACAGCAACAAGTGGAAAACTTAATTGAACAAATAATAAAGGAGAACTTCCCCAATCTGGCAAAGGAAATAGACTACCAGGAAGTCCAGGAAGCTCACAGAGTCCCAAAGAAGTGGGACCCAAGGAGGAACACACCAAGGCACATCATAATTACATTAGCTAAGATTAAAATGAAGAGAATTCTAGAAGCAGCAAGGGATAAGGGGTCAGTCACCTACAAAGGAGTTCCCATCAGACTTTCAGCTGATTTCTCAAAAGAGATCTTACAGGCAAGAAGGGGCTGGAAAGAAGTATTCCAAGTCATGAAAGTCAAGGACCTACATCCAAGATTGCTCTATCCAGCAAAGCTGTCATTTAGAATGGAAGGGAAGATAAAGTGCTTCCCAGATAAGGTCAAGTTCAAGGAGTTCATCATCACCAAGCCCTTATTATATGAAATGTTAAAGAGACTTATCTAAGAAAAAGAAGATAAAAAAAATAGGACAGTAAAAAGACAGCAAACTCACAGATATTAACAACCACGCCTAAAACAAAAGCAAACTAAGCAAACAATAGAACAGGAGCAGAAACACAGAAATGGAGATCACATGGAGGGTCAGCAACAGGGGAGTGGGAGGAGGAGAGAGGGGGAAAAGGTACAGAGAATAAGTAGCATAGGCGTGGGTAGAAAATAGACAGGGGGAGGGCAAGAATAGTGTGGGAAATGTAGAAGCTAAAGAACTTATGACACTTTTTCTAAATTAAAATTTAAAAAAAGAAAAACAACTCTAAAGTAAACATTACTGTTATTTGGCAATTGCCCATGTCACTCTTTAGTATTATTCATAGAGAACTCACATATAAAGATGCTTATGTTAAAACAGACTGGAACCCAATTCAGTAAACAATGAAAAGTAAAGTTGTTTCCACTTATGCTGGGAAATACAGCTTTGGAAAAGTGAAAATGGTCAAATCACTAGAAATATCACATGCCACACATTGCTATTATAGTACCTCTACTAGCAAAACAGAATAAAACATAAAGTCTAAAATTAGAGTAATTTTGAATAAAGATATAAAACATAGATCTGAATCTTTTTATTTAGATGTCATATAATGGGCCACTACCAAATAACATAGTTTAAATTTTTTTCTTCTTCATGTAAAATACACACACAGAAACTTGCCTAGCATGGACTCACTACTTTTGCTACAAAGGAGTTATAATAGCACTTCCTAAAAAAAGAATGTGATGATAAGTTATGGTATAATATTGCTTACTACAAGTGGCCAGTAACCATAAGAAAATATTTTAAGCTACATTATTAATGAATGGAATGCAAACTAAAACATTCATTAGATGCTGTTTTCGCTGAATAGGTTGGAAACTATTAAAAATCAATAATACCCAGTGTTGTTGAGAATGAGGAGAAAAAATTGTTCTCACAACCTATAGCTTCTCTTAGGGTTTGGGAGGGAGGCAGAAATGAGAAATACATGTCAAACCCCTTAAAAATATGTGCACTCTTCATTAAGGATTTCACTTCTAGGATTTTATCTAAAGGAAATGATTATTCACATGTCCAAATGTCTAATGTTATAAAATTACTTATATTAACAAAAATAATCAGAAAGAACATAAATGCCCAATGTAAAAATATGGGCTTCTTCTTGTTCTTAACATTTATATTTTTGCAACAAGCATCTGCTGTTTTGCTAACCTAGAAAGAGTAACTTTGATCTGTTTGGGAAAGTATGAGGGAAATATAATAGTAATGCAAAAATTATAAGAAGAGAGAACAAACGAAAGCAAGAAAGTAAGCAAGAAAGTAAAAAATATCCTACTTGAGTTCTTCAAATCAGAGATTATTACCAAGGTATAATATTTGTAAATATGACTTCAAAAATGTACAGCCCTTTTTCATTTAGAATCACAAGGTTGGGGGGGCTCTGCCCACAGGGCCCCACCCCCACCCCAGGCCACCATGGATGAGAATAAGTCTACCAAGACATGATCTGCTTAGGGAGGAAAGTTGGCCAATCTCTCAAAGGAGAAGGGCCAAGAGCCTTTTCCTCTATGGGCTTTTATTAGGTTCATTTTACACAGGAATACAGGTAAACCTCATTAATCATTGTCAGGCAGTAAGGATCAAACAATAAACATACAAAGAACTCTGAGAGCTTATTCTAAGTCAGGGTCTGTCAGCTAAACGGCCACAAAACTTTGGGAAACAAACTCATTTCCTGCTCCGACCCTTATCATTTAATTGAGAGCATTCTTAGCAAAGCAGTTTTCACAGGATTTTACATATTCTTTCTCAGGCCTGATCACCCGGGGAACCCGCCCCATCCTGCACAGGGCTGCACCACCCTCTGTCATTGTTTCAGACTTAAGTGGATCAGGGGAAGGCAGGCAGCCAAGAGATTAGGAAACTTCTTGCAGACAGAATGAAGACTCAGGATATGTCAGGATAGCTGAGGGGCGGCGAGGGTCCATCACCACCTTTTGCTGTAGCCCCCCAAGTCCTTCCTTGAAGGCCTCCCACATGATTGTGCCTGTCTTAGATGACCCCTCCCTTGAGGGATCTTACCCATCATTGGTTAACTGAGCAAGCATTGGGGGCCAGCTATGGATTAAGCAGAAGCAGTGCTCCTGCCAGGGAGATAAGCTTTGTCTCCTTAGTGGGTTACGGTCTGAAGGTCGCTCACTCAGCCTTAGCCGTGCAGTGCAGTTACAACTCCTGAGACCAGGCAAGGCCGTTCCCAACACAAGGTGTTAGATCACATGAACCGAACAGCTCATAGCACAGAAGAGAAGGAATGAGAGACTCATGTCAGGTGTCACGGTACAGAACTGGGTCTCCCAATGCTCAAGGAATAATCCATCCACCTATGTCACCACACTCCTGTTCTCCCTTTCAGCCTCTATTCTCTCTAATTCACTTTACCTATCATCTATTTATCTATAATTATCTATCTTTTTATGCATCTGTCTACAAATCTATATATCTATCATCTAAATACCTATACCTACCTATCTATCTACTTGCTATCTACCTGGCTTTTTACATCTATTCTCTGAACCTTCCCTCCATCTTCATTTTTACTTGATGAATGAAATTGCACTTTTAAAAACAATTGTAAGCATGATAGGAAGCCATTGCAGATATCTGACAGGGAACTATCATAATAAATACCAGTTTGTGAGCAGAATGCAGGCTAAAATGAGGATAGGAGCAGGAATGGAAAACAACCGAAGGCTTCATGAGGCTACTGCAGTCAGTTAAGCATAAGGTAATATGAAGCATGTATGACACGCAAGAGCCCAAAGTCTGTGTGTGTTCCAAAGACATAAGGGTATGAGGAGGACCACGAGTGGTTACACAATAGACTCTGCTATACTCCATAGGGAGTCAAACACTGCCACATGGCATTGTATCAAGCGTCCACCCCACTGGCAGGCATTCTGTCCCTAATAAAGTAGCAATAAAACATAATCACTTATGCCTGCATGTGGCTAGATATTTCACCTTTTCCATCTCTAATTTTCACAACAACCTTTAATACTAGGTATGTTATCTCCAATTTACAGAATAAATTGAAGGTACTGGAGGTCATTTGCTCAAGATCACACAACTAGTAAATGGCAAAGTTGGATTAAACACCTGACTTCAACCCAAAGTCTTTCCATTGTGCCACATTTCCTTCCCATGACCTAGTCCGGAGGCTTACAGATGTTTATATCCTGACTTCCTCTGATAATCTACCTTTCATGAATTACCATAACAAGTGCTGAACTATTTTTGTATTTCATTCATGTATTCACATTAAAGAAATACTCAAGCACACATAGTGCTCCTGTTCTTCAGGGTACTCTGATTCACTTTCCACTGGTAAACAGCCCCGGAGGGTGCAGCCAGTTCTGTATGCATAGTAGGAAGGAAATGGCATGTGTTGTCTGGCTGGCAGCATCTCCTTGTATTTACCTAAAATCACCTACTCAAGATTAGAACCAAATCCTAGTTGTGCCTTTTCTTCATAGCCATTCTTTCAAGTTCACAGTTACCAAAATCATGGTTAAACCACCTGTCCCAGACTGACTCTTAGATTCAGTGTAGCCTTAACAAAAATTACTCCATTATCTTGATTTTTGCAGTACATTTCCTTTCATAAACTTTGCTTGCCTCTTATTTTACATTGGAACTAAACCTCTGTTCAGTATTCTATTTTATATAAGGGTAAACATAAAAGAAGGCAGATTTAAGAAAATTCATAAAACAATTTGAATAAACATCTGAAACAATGTAATTCAGCATCACAAGTGTTAAATTGTATCCAGGTGATAAAATTAATCCTAAAAATTCATTTATTATCTTTCTTGTCATAAAATGCATTGCAAAAAATGCACCTAACTCCCTTGTAGCTTGTGTTCCCGGTGTGATTCTATTTTGTCCATTAGATGCTATGAGAGCTCTGAACTGAGGTAAGTCGGAGTAAGGCAGGCACTACACACTCATTTGCTAGAGTGGCTCTTAGCAGGGTCTGCATTGTTCTAAAGCTGGAAATTGTTGCTGCAACTTCCCTCCCTGTTCATCACGAAACCACTTGGTTGAAGCAGCAGCAGCAGCAGCAAATTTGCAGCTGATTTCTCCGGTGTGACTTTGGGAGTCTATTCCTCCCAATGCTTCTAGAAGCTATTGAATATTCAGTAATAAATCCCTTTGTATTTAAACTAGCTAAAGTGGATTCAGCTCTCTGCAACTGGACAGTTTTATCTCTATATTTAGAGATAAAATATCTCTATATTTTATCACTATATTTTATCTCTATATTTTACCACTACAGTAGGCTATAGATCATCTTTGTAATATTTTAAATGAGGTTAATTTTCTATGTTGCTAGCAGTTTCTCCAGAACTCAGAATGAGGGGGGAAAAAAATCCTGACAAATCCTCTATGTTCAGAAGCTTTTATTTTCTTCCCAGAAGATATTTATTTCATACTGGGAGCTCTCTTATAAACAGAATCACCTTGAGTTTCTTCAAATGTGTGTCAAGGTAGAACAGGAGAGATGCCATTCAGTCTGCACACCAGAGGTGGGGAAGTAGAGTGTAGCAGAGTCTGTTCCCCTCAAGGGGGTCTCTGGCATTAGGAATATATAATTAAGCAGATTTCAAAGTTGCTATTCATTATTACCACTGAGTTGCCCCTTTTCAGTGGCTGTGCCCTCCAGGTAGTTGATGAGGAGCCAAAACAAGCAGGTTTACAGAACCTTAAGAAGTATCGCCCTCATGGTGCCCATAAGTATTTTGAAAGCAGTTTGTGCAACCAGTCAAATTTAGGTCACAAAAATAAACTCCCCCAAGTGTATATCATTTATAAATGTAAGCCTCCACCTAACCATCTAACATAATCACTTCCCAAGTTCAGATAGATACCCTACTAACATCATTAAAAACAAAATCCTAGGATTAAGAGTTCTGACATTATTAGATAACAAACTTTTCATTGTCAGTTTAGAGAGCTTGCCATTGGTAATTCAATAAATCATTACCTTCTCATGAGTTTTGGCATCTTATAATATAAACAACCTTGCACTACACTGGGTAAGTTCCAGGTGCATTCAGGCAGAATTATAATCTTAGCACAAAGGTAATCACTCAGATAAGATGATTTTCAAAATTATATCTATCCTACTTATTAAATGAAGGAACTGTCTAGCTCTCTAATTTAGCTATCTAACACATTAATTTAGAAAAGTGACTTCAAAAAAGTAATAGCACTTATGCCCAGATGACCCTACACATAGATACAGAAATGTAAGACATTAAAAGAATACAAAGCCCCACCTATCAAGACAAAAGGAAGACTAATATAAACTCAGCCAAAGAGCCATACTCAGAAAACTATACAATACTGAAGAAATTAAAGAAGACACAAATAAATGGAAGCATATACCATGTTCATGAATTGGAAGAATTAACATAATCAAAATGTCCATACTACCAAGAGCAATCTATAGATTCAATGTAATCCCTATTAAAATACCAATGGCATATTTCACAGATATAGAACAAACATTTCAAAAATTTATATGGAACCATAAATGACCCTGAATAGCCACAGCAATTTCGAGAAAGAAGAACAAAGTAGGAGGGATCACAATACCTGACATCAGACTATATTACAAGGCCACTGTAATTGAAACAGTCTGGTGCTGGCATAAGAACAGACACATAGATCAGTGGAACAGAATAAAGAGCCCAGAAATAAACCCATGTCTCTATGGTCAGTTAATATTTGATAAAGGGAGCAGAAGCATAAAATGGAGTATAAATAGCCTCTTCAACAAATGGTCTGGAAAGCTACATGCAAAAAAAATAAAACTCAACCACCAACTTACACCATACACAAAAATAAACTCAAGATGGATAAAAGACTTAAGTATAAGTCATGACACCATGAAAGTCCTAGAGGAGAACATAGGCAGGAAAATCGCAGATATTCCATGCAGCAATATTTTCACCATGTTCCCTAGAGCAAGGGTTATAAAGGAAAGAATGAACAAATGGGACTTCATCAAATCAAAAAGCTTCAGCACAGCTAAAGGAAAAATCAGCAAAATGAAAAGGTAACCAAACATATAGGAAAATATATTTGCCAATGATACCTTGGACAAGGGTTTGATCTCCAAAATATATAAAGAACTCACACAACTCCACTCCAGGAAGATAAACAACCCAATTAAAAAATGTGCAAAGGAAAGTTGGGACCATGCAGCTTTAGGTCCCAACTTTCCTATGTGACTTAGAAAGCAGGAGAGACCCTTTTTGCTACGTGGCTTAGAAAGCAGGAGAGACCTTGCCTGGGAGAAAAGGAGTGAAAGGACTCTTGCTGGTGGGCCATGAAAAGGTGCCACATGGTTTTGGATTAGAGATTGCGGCGGCAACACAGCAGATGTTGCCGGAATCAAGGGGCTGCCTGAACCACGGACTTCTACTTCTTTTACTGACATACAGTGCCCAGGACTGGGCAAAGGGGAGACGGAAGGTCTGTGCATTTATGGGTATTCTAAAGGACTTTATCATTTTTAATGAAGACATTAAGTCATTACTCCAAGCCTGTATAACTTTTAAATAAATAATCCCTTTCCTTTTCACACATACACAAAAAAAAAAAAAAAAAAAAAAAATGTGCAAAGGACCTGAACAGATACTTCTCCCCCAGGAGGACACAAAGAGGGCCCAGAGACATATGAAAGGATGCTCAGCATCCCTAGCCATCAGAGAGATGCAAATTAAAACCACAATGAGATACCACTTCACAGTGGTCAGAATGGCTATCATAACCAGATCAACAAACAACAAGAGCTGGCAAGGTTGTGGAGAAAAGGGAACCCTAGTGCACTGTTGGTGGGATTGCAGACTGGTGCAGCCACTGTGGAAAGCAGTATGGAATTTCCTCAAAAAACTAAAAATAGAACTATCTTTTGACCCAGCAATTCCACTGCTGGGATTAAACCCTAACAATTCTGAAACACCAATCCATAAGAACCTATGCACCCCAGTGTTCATAGCAGTGTTATTTACAATAGCCAAGTCCTGGAAACAACCTAAGTGTCCATCAGTAAATGAGTGGATCAAAAAACTGTGGTACATTTACACAATGGAATTCTACACAGCAGAAAGAAAGAAGGAGTTCTTACCCTTTTGACAGCATGGATGGAACTGGAGAGCATTATGCTGAGTGAAATAAGCCAGGAGGTGAAAGACAAATACCATATGATCTCCCCTATAAACGGAACCAAATCAACAAAACAAACAAACAAACAAACAAGCAAAATAGAACCAGAGCCATTGAAATAAAGAACAAACTAACAGTGACCAAAAGGGAGGGCGTAGGGGGATTGCAGGGGAAAAAAGGGGAAGGGTTGTCAAGGAACATGTGTAAAAGGCCCACGGCCAAAGCCAAATTGCAGGGGTAGAGAATTAAATGTGAGAGACAGGGGTCAATAGGGCAAGCGAGAGTAATGGGCAGGGGGAGAAATAGGGACAACTATAATTGAACAATAATGAAGGATAGGAAGGAAGGAAGGAAGGAAGGAAGGAAGGAAGGAAGGAAGGAAGGAAGGAAGGAAGGAAGGAAAGAAGGAAGGAAGGAAGGTTTGAAATGGGTGCTAAAGTTAAACCTCTATTTTCAGCCTTTTACTCAGAATAGCTTACTCTGATTTGGTTCCAGTAATGCCCTCTCCTTTCATAGGCTATGGAAGCAGCCTCTACTACCATAAAAGAAAAAGAGAATGACAGAGAAAGAAGGGAGGGAAAGGGGAGAGAGAGGAGGAGGATAGAGGGGAGGATGCAAAGGAGGGGAGGATGGAAAGGAGGGGGAGGAGGAAAAAGATAAAAATTAAGAAGGAACAAAAGAACAGGAGTTTGCTTCCCTAAGTTTTCCAACAATGAGCGTGTATCAGCCGGAGCATATCAAGCCCTATTGAGCAAAACCCAATCATTTCACATTCACAGGAGCAAGCCTGGTGATGGACAGGACTGACTGCTCCTCACTGCTTGCAGAGCCACACTGCCATGTGGCCAGACCTCTGAAGTACCAAGACGAGGAGTTCCATCTGTTACAACCTGTCTCCCAGTTCATCTCTGACCCTCATGAATAAAATAAATGAAATACACAGATGAGACAGCACTTTCCTGGGTGATTATAAATGACCTCGAATTAGAGTTATAAAAAAGAAAGTGGTTCTCTACCCGAGGAGTATTGTAAACCCTGCACAATCCATTGTCTTATAACTTCAATTTAGTAGAATCTGTAAATAACAAGAGGAAGAATTGGACCTTGTTCTGTGTGAGTTTATTTGCATCACTGATCAGAAGACAGGATTTGTGCTTAACCTGGTTACAAGATTAAAAATAATTCTAGCTACCTATCTACGCACATACTCTAAAATGCTCTGAAATTCTGCCATCTTGTGGGAATTTGGAAATATAACAAATGACTATGTTCAAAGTTTCGTGTTTTAACTTAATTTAAAATGCTCATGCAAGTGCAAGCATAAAAGGATACAGTGGCTATAATAGCATCAAACAGGAAAAAATTTTATTTCATATAAAATAACTCCAAGTGATCTTTAACCTCATTGATCTGGACCAAGTAAATACATAATTTGATACTATTTGCATCTGGTTGATACTTGAAATAAATTGTAACATTTTTTCATACTTAATAAAGGCTTATTTTATTTTTTATTTTTTAAACATTTTATTTATTTTTCTTTAGAGGGGAAGGGAAGGAGAGAGGGAGAAAAACATCAATGTATGGTTGCATCTCGTGCATCCCCTGCCAGGAACTGGCCAGCAACCCAGGCATGTGCCCTGACTGGGAATTGAACTGTAATCCCTTGGTTCACAGGCCTGCACTCAACCCACTGAGCTACACCAGCCAGGGCCTTATTTTATTTTTTAATTTTATTTTAATTGTTGTTCTTGCACAGTTTTCTGTCTTTTACTCCCATCCCCTTATTTTAAAATTGTTTGTTTCCATTTACTTATCAGATTTCTTACTTTTCATATAGTATAAAACTCAAAAGTAATACTACATTTTTATATCAATTATTTGAATATATTCTTTTTCACTCTCTTCATCTTTCCTCATATTGTAATAATTGAAATAATCATTATCTTATTATTATATTCTTACCTAGCTATTTTACTTTACATAAATCTAAATTTTTCTAGCTGAGTATTATGTGAGATCTACATAATATGATTGGAAATAGAAAACAGTGAAAATTAAATATCTACTTATTGTGCACATAGCGAAGCCACTGAGGATGTTTTTCCCGAGCCTGTGCTGAAGACCAGACATTGAGCATAACCTACTGGCTGCCTGTTCAGGTCACTGCAGGACATTGGCCATGAACCCTACCAACTCAGAGTTCACTTTCTAGTACAGGAAGACGCTCCACAAGGTGGGAGAAAAGAATCTGATGTGCCTACTCAAAGTAATGTACAGCTATTTTTGGTCTCCCGCACAGGCAGTTTTCAGTGCAGTGCTTCCATGAAATTAGGTCACGGATTAAAATCATCTTCGAGTTGAATTCAGCTTGTAAAGGCAGCAGCTCAAAACAAGCATAATCTGTCCAACAAGGGCATGAAGGATGGAAACATCCTCAAAGAGACCTTTAAAAGGGGATGAACAACAGAATTTTTAAAGTGGATTGGTGATGAGGAAAACTGCCTGTACCCTCTTTCAGATTCTAGCATGTGTTTTATTCCTATTAGCTGCAAAAAATAAACTTTAAAAATGTTTAAAACTATGTTTGTTCAGTGTAGTGGGCTTTTTCTTCATTTTAGGGCTAATGTCAAATGTCCCCCTTCTGAAAGGAAACTTTAACAATCCTAAAGTCAATTTACAGTTGTCTTTGAAATCCATTTTAGTTATTCAGTGAGATAAATTTTCAAAATGTGCATTAATTAAACTAATAATCCACCAGTCAATGCCATTTGAATCTAAAATAGGATCCCCAATGTGGGAAAGAAGAGAAACTTGAACAAGAGGGGACCCAGGCACTTACAAAACTAATTGACTGATGATAAACTAGTACCCTGTTTTCAAAACAAAACCAACACATATCCAGATCCAGAATACTTTTACTTCACTAGACGTAAATTCACAAGTCTGGATGCTTCCACCAGACATCCTCCATCCAAAATAAAATAAAATAAAAATGAAAAATAATAAAATAAAAAGTGGGTCAGTGAGCTTTCACTCTGATAAGCTTTTTGATAGAAATATCAAAAAGCATTGAGCTTCACTGTTCTTTTTGCCCCGATGTCTTCTACAAGCCTACATGGGTAAGGACTTACGACAGACCCTGGCACATAGAAACTACCTGACAAATGTTTGTTATTATTATTTCTTCAGAGTGTATATGAATCAAAAATTCAGATTCTCCAAGTGCAGTGGGATGGAGGGAGGCAATGATAGAAAGAGGTGGGTGAATATTTAACAATATGATTATTTGAATACTAGCGTGTTGTGTTAACTTTTCCAAAACATCAGAGAATCCTTTATGCAGCTCAATGCACAGAAACCCAAGATGTGATTGTTCTTGTTTTCTTCTACAGCTATAATTATTTTATTTCAATAATGATAGAGAATAAATTTCATTATATAGTCAAGTGGCAAGTTTGTGCAATTTTGTTGTTGCTAATGAGAAAAACTCCCTTAGGGATAAATTATTATTTAAAAGGAAAAGAAGTTGAATTTCACCACAGGTGAACTTTAGCAGCTAAAAGATATTTACACAATGCATGTAGGTTGCTAAGAAGGAAGCAACAGACAATTAAATTCTCAGTCACATTCATATGTATTTGGTTAGTTCCTTTTCTCTCCTAAGGTAGCTGGAAAATCCATGCTAATTACCCATCTACTTCACAGGGATGAACCTAGGAGTAAATGGCAAGAAAGCAGCTGGAAACCCCTGAGGATTGCATATTCATAGAGACAGGAGACAGTCCCACTTAATATGGCAAGGCTGGACCCAAACATGAATCCTCTGGAGGCTGCCAACAGGAGCAGCAGGCGCCCTGCAGAGCAGCAAGTCTAGAACAAGAGCCTTCTGGGAGTGAAGTGCACAGCAACAGACAATAATATCCTGCCTAGTGGGCAGGTGCACTCATCCAGAATTGTTCTGCAGAAGGCTGAGGTCACAAACTTCTAGCAAAAACAGGTAATTCAGCCACAAAGTTTTGCCATTTATGATATTCTTTGAAATTTTTCTTCAATGTTAGCAATCACAGCTGACATATGGAATGCTTATCATATAATGGTCACTTTGCATTCATTGTTGGGTTTAATTCTCATAGACATTCTGTGAAATAGTTCTTCTTATTATTATTCCGTATTCATGGATGAAGTAACTGAGACTGAAAGGATTAAGTCACTTGCCCAAGGACTTGCAAGGTGGAAAGTAAGCAGCAGAGTCAGAAGTGGAATCTCACATGTCTAGAACTTGCCTTCAAAATTGTGACAGCTCCTAGGTTTTTCTGTTATCTCCTTTTACATTCCAAATATTTGATTATTGTCTCCTTGTCCTTCCTTTAGGCTACTACTACCTACACGCTGACTGTTACAAAGATAGAAACACACACACACACTATGCCCTGTGAGCAGTTAGTTCCCAAGCCTGGGCTCTATGGATGCCACGCACTGTAGGAGGGCAATAATTCACTGTGTCTGAGATTGGAAAGATGTGAGCCAAACATCTCTCTCCCTAACAATAACCTGAAGGGAAATTTTAAGATATGCCCACTGGAAAAACAGTCTTTTGGAGTTTTCTCTGAAGGACTTGGTGAATTTATTTTGTGTTTCTGTTCTGAGACTGTGAAATGCTTTTAAGTCTCTGCTAAATTTTACTCTAATGTAGAACAGCAGGAAAGTGCTCCACATCCCGGGAGTCATTTGAAAAGCTCACCGAAGCTGTTTACCATGAAGTGAGTTTAAGAAACCGACCTGAAAAATGCCACACAAGTCCAGTCTGTCTCCCTTCACAGGCACTGCTGATAGGGAAGGCAGCCCACACACCTTCACAGCAGCTTCTCAAATGAATTTTACATTTACTTGGTGACCAGAGGGAATGAGGAAAGGCGAAAAAAGAATTAAATGCCCTTTACCTGGCCTCTCTCATTTCTTTTTAGTGCAGATGTTCATAAGCTTGTTCAGATATCAAAGCAGACAATGTGTGCTGGGTTTTACCTTAATGGATAAAACAAAAATAACGTTGAAAGGGAAAATACCTTTTAGCAAATATATTTCCCCTAATGCTTTTAACTCTGTTGAAATGCTAGAGTCTGTATAAGATCATCAAAGAAGCATAAGGTGAAAATATTGAATATATATTCATATGAATAAGAATTTAAGTTCATCTATATTCACAATAGTTTTCAATCAACTATTACAATGTTTAATCACAATTTGTGCAAAAGAGAAAATTCTAGCTAAATGAATTCTTCCTCCTGCTACAAATTAAGCCCCCTGCTTCTCTTTCAATCTCCAGTAGAGATGGAGAATAATTGAACACAATCCTTTCATAATTCCCTTTCAAATGCTTGAAAACAGTTATGAATCTTCCCCATCCTAATTTTTAAAACCTTCAGTGTATTGACTCTTTTAGAGTCTCTTTTCAAAATGTGCCCTACTATATTCTGTCTTCTTGATTCTCACCTCTCTAGAAATTTACTAAAACCCAAGAATGAAAATTACAGCAATTCCCCAATAAAAGTTTGAATAATAATAAATATCCTAGAAGTTATTTCTGGTTCTATAATATCAGCCATTCATGATGGCTTGCAAAATTAATATGTTAATTACCATTTTGAACTTATGTTTCTGGTTAAGTGACTTACTTGTTCTATCCAGGGTATTTTTTTACACTTTATATCAGCATAAAAACATCTCTGATATATATTAAATTATACTCCTCCTTTAAAAATAGTTCTCAATTTGGTGAAACATTTCTTCAATTTATTATATGACATAGAATTCTATACCTCTTTTCCAATATATTGAAACCTAATCAAAATTCCCCCTCCTGTAATTTAATAGAAACAATAGTAATCCATCATTTGACAAATTGTAAAAGCTGAGACATAAAGTAGCCATTTGGAGGCAACCAGGTCTGAACCACTCTCTCTGGAAATGAAACAATGGGAGGACAGGAGGTAGATGTCTTGCTCCACCCTTGGTAAGCCAAGCCTGCACTCCAGGCTCAGTCACTCCCAGGTAGTGTCCCTTCTGCTACACAGCCAGTCTCATTCAGAACACCATGAAAAATATTCTATGGATGGACTGTTCTTCATATTTTTCATGGTATTTCAGATGCAGAAACACCCTTTCTCTTCCCTGTCTCTCTTTCCTCACCTAGGTAACTTCTGTCTATAAATTAATTCAGCAACTATTCATTGTTACTCAATGAACACCAAGTGTGTTGCCAAGTCAAAGAGTAACACAGTAAGTCAATATTGGTGTAATTATATGCTAAGGAGTTCTCAGACCTTTCCACACTCTTAACAATGGGATAAGTTCAAACTGACAATCAACATATCCAAGATGCTAGAATGAAATTCAAGTTAGAGGCATAGTTAGAAACACTTCACTTCCTCACACAACCAAAAGGATAACAACAAATTTAAGAACAAGAACAATCAGAACTGCCAGCAAATCAAACTGCGTGGAAGTCCGACAACCAAGGAGTTAAGGAAGAAACATTCATACAGACAGATAGGAGGGGTGGAGATGGGCAGCTAGGTTGGAGAGGATGCATGGCAAAGTGGCAGCTGGCAGACAGGATTTCCCATATTTGTGTGCAGATAACCAGGGAGGAACAACTGGGGAACAAGATAAACCATGCAACCCAGGGTTCCAGTGTGGGGAAATCAAGCCTCAAAAACTCTGGCTATAAAACCCTGCGGGGGTTATGACAACTCCCAGTCTCAGAGGAGAGTCCATTGGAGAGGTCCATGGGGTCCTAAAACAGAAACAAACCCACCCACCTGGGAATCAGCACCTGAAAGGGCACAATCTGCTTGTGGGAAGTGGGGGAAGTGACAGAAAGTGGGGCAAGAGCTGAGCAAGTGTCATTGTTCCTTCTCTGACCCTTCCACTACAGACTGCACCACAACTAAGCAAAGAGGGTTGCTCCACCCTGGCAAATGCCTAAGGCCCTGCCCCTTACCACGTAACAGGTACACCAAAACAAAGAAATGTGGCCAAAATGAAAGAACAGATCTAAACTCCTGAAAAAGAACTGAGCAATGAGGAAATAGACAACCTATCAGATGCACAGTTCAAAACACTGGTAATCAGGATGCTCACAGAATTTATTTCACTCGGTCACAAAACGAAGGAAAAAATGAAGGCTATACAAAGTGAAATAAAGGAAAATTTGCAAGGAACCAACAGTGCAAGGAAGGAAACCAGAACTCAAATCAATGATTTGGAACAAAAGGAAGAAATAAACATCTCACCAAAACAGAATGAAGAAACAAGAATTCGAAAAAATGAGAAGAGGCTGAGGAACCTCTGGAATAACTTCAAATGCTCCAACATCCAAGTCATAGGGGTGCCAGAGGAGAAGAACAAGAGCAAGAAGTTGAAAACTTATTTGAACAAATAATGAAGAACTTCCCTAAAATGGCAAATGAAATAGACTTCCAGGAAGTCCAGGAAGCTTAGAGAATCCCAAAGAAATTGGATCCAAGAACAAACACAAGACACATAATAAAGTTACCTAAGATTAAAGATAAGGAGAGAATCTTAAAAGTAGCAAGAGAAAAGGAGACAGTTACCTACAAAGGAGTTCCCATAAGACTGTCAGCTGATTTCTCAAAAGAAACCTTGCAGGCAAGAAGGGGCTAGAAAGAAGTATTCCAAGTCATGAAAGGCAAAGACCTACATCCAAGATTACTTTATCCAGCAAAGCTATCATTTTGAATGGAAGGGCAGATAAAGTGCTTCCCAGATAAGGTCAAGTTAAAGGAGTTCGTTATTACCAAGCCCTTATTTTATGAAATGTTAAAGGGACTTTTCTAAAAAATAGAAGAAGATCAAAAACTATGAACAGTAAAATGGCAACAAATTCACAGCTATCAACAACTGATCCTAAAAAAACAAAAACTAAAACTAAGCAAACCACTAGAACAGGAACAGAAGCAGAGAAATGGAGATCACATGGAGTGTTATCAGTAGGGAGGGGGAAATGGGAAAAGGTACAGGGAATAAGAAGCATCATTGGCAGGCACAAAATAGACAGGGGGAAGTTAAGAATAGTATAGGAAATGGAAAAGCGAAAGACCTTATATGTACAACCCATGGACATTAACTAAGGGTGGGGCAGGGGTGCAGGGTGGAGAGGGATAAAGGGGAGAAAAAAATTGAAATAACTGTAATAGCATAATCAATAAAATATACTTTAAAAACAAAAGATATCCAAGATGCTGATAGGTGGAGCAAGAGGAGAGAGTACAGACACTGTGTGAAGAAGCTGGGCCTGCTAGTAGGGATGAGTGGGCACAAAAAGTGCAGAGGAAGGCATGTCAAAGTGTAAGACAGAACCATAGAGTTAGGTCATGTGGCATTAGAGAGATGTATAGTTTATTTAATAGTTTCTTATTGATTCTCTATTTTTAATAAGATTTTTTTCAATCACTTTCCTATTATTTATTTACATCATAGACTAATTAATACCAAAGAATACATATACATAGTAACTTTCTTCCTATTTGTCACATCATAGATTAGTTAATATGAAAAAAATACATTTACATAAAAATACCCCTATGAAATTGAAGCATGTCACACCTAAAAAGTTACCTTTTTGTTTTATATTTTATTTTTATTAAATTTAGTGGGATGACATTGGTTAATAACATTATATAGGTTTCAGGTGCACATTTCTA
Source organism: Anoura caudifer (assembly GCA_004027475.1). Lineage (NCBI taxonomy): Eukaryota > Metazoa > Chordata > Mammalia > Chiroptera > Phyllostomidae > Anoura > Anoura caudifer. The sequence goes on along the minus strand of PVKU01009924.1, from coordinate 5,794 downwards.
TAATAGTGATCTGCACACTGCATTATGTGCCCACTATCCAATGTCAAATCATCTTCTGTCACCATTTGTTCAGCTCCCTTTACCCTTCAGTACTCCCTCACCCACCTTCCCGCTGGTAACCACCATACTATTGTCTGTGTCTACTAGTGTTTATTTGTTTTTCTTGTTTGTTCATTTGTTGCTTTTAGCTTTATATCCCACATATGATCGAAATCATATGATCCTTAACTTTTTCTGATTGCCTTATTTCATTCACCATAATATTCTCAAGATCCACCCACATTGTTACAATGGTAGTATTTCATTTTTTCTTATGGCTGAGTAGTATTCCAAGGTTCTTTATCCAATCTTCTATTTAAGGACACTTCAGCTGTTTCCCTATCTTGGCTACTGTGGAAAATGTTACAATGAACATAGGTATACATATATCTTTGTGAATAAAGGTTTTCAAATTATTTGGGTAACTGTATTCTTTATTTTTTCAGGAACCCCCATATAATTTTCCTTAGTGGCTGTACTAATTTACATTCCCACCAGTGGTGAATGAGGGTCCCTTTTCTCCACAACCTCTCCAATACTTGCTATTACCTGTGTTGTTGATAATAGCCATTCTAATATGTATGACATGGTATCTCTTTGTAGTTCTGATTTGCATTTCCCTAATAGCTAGTGAAGTTGAGCATCCTTTCATATGTCTATTGGCCATTTGTAAGTCTTTTTGGAATAAGCGTCTGTGCAGGTCCTCTGCCCATTTTTTCCCAATTGGATTGTGTGTTTGGTGTTGAATTATAGGAGTTTTTACATTTTTTGGATATCAACACCTTGTTGGAGCTGTTGTTTGCAAATATCTTCTCCCAAGGAGTTATTCTTAAAATACATAAGCTTTGTGCCACCATGGAATTATTCATTTAATAAATACATATTTAGTGTCTATGTCCTGTGCTAATTTTTGTTTCCTTTAAGTACCATATGTGATCATTATGATGATCTAGTACTTTTATTATATTTATCAGACACAAGTGATATATCCTGACATTTTTTTTCTATGTGTATAATTTACTCATATCCACTAACCACTTTACTAAAGACAACAGTCATTAAGGAAAACATTGACTTCCCTTTATAATATGTATAGAAATACGTCAGATAGCAACATGATCAAACATCTGAATAATACAGTCATGAGAAACTCAAAGGTGATTTATTTCTGTTTGTATTGCTATATGAACGAGTTTTATTTCCAATCGTTGTTACTACTTTGGACTAGTTCCAATGTACTTCTTAATTTTCAAACGTTACCACATAGTATATCAACCATTACCCAGTAGAGGCTCTCCTGCCACATTTATATATTACTGAAATCTTTCCCTGGTTGAAAACAAGTATATTTTAAAAAGAAAAAAAAAACTCCATGTAAGATACCTTCATTTTCAATTTTTCTCTCCTCAAATAGTTTTCTATGTTCACCTTTTAAATGATGTGAAAAATTAACTGAAATAATGACCGACAGAGTATATTAAGGAGCCCTCACTCTGTCTCTGTCTTTCACGACGGCTTGATTCAGCATAGATTCTCCTAAAATAAAAGCCTGGAATTATAGATGCAGCCAATTCCCAAATCGCTGTGTCATTGCCCAGAACCGAAACCTGGCTACCGGAGTGGGAAATGAGCAGTAACTGATCACTGAAGGGTGGCTAACGACCACAATGTCCCTGGCTACATTCAGTACGCAGTGAGTGGCCACCTACTGCCTCTCAGGGGCTGCGAAAAGTGCCTGCAGACATGCACTGCTGCAGCACATCCTTCCACAAACCCTGGAAAACAAGGACAAACAGGAGATTGGCCCATACCGATACACTGATCTCGGCACCACCTGGCAACGTAGGACCCTCTGCAAAAACATCCATGCTGACCTTAGGTCCAACTTCCGGCAACCTCGGGTGTAAAGAGCTAACGTAAACTCTTCAAAATTTCATTCTTTAGAAAATAGTTTTCATGGCCAATGTGCCTATTACTATGCTAAGTAGAACTACAAACTTTTTACTTAGTCTTTCCAACAAACCCATTAAGACATGAATTATATCCACATTTTACATTAAGGAAACCAAATCCAAAAAGTAAAATGACTCTAGTAAGATTAAGTGACTGTGCCAGGATTCAAGCCCCACCTAGCCTGTCCACATTTTTCTGCATTTTTCCACACTGCTACAGATAAAAGGTGCAATGCTATAAAACAATAGTACTTATTTTTAAAGTTGCAACGTATAAAAATTTTTGCAAAATTGGGAAATAGATAGCAGTATTTTTTGGAATGGTATATGCACCCAAAATATTTTTTCTCTTTTTGAATGCATACCACTCAAATTAAAAACTATTCCATCTCAGGTGACTTATATGGAAAAATAAAAAGGACACATTTCAATGAAATGGAGAACAGGAGACAAGAGTAGGGTTTTTTTAATTTATGAAGGCATGATTACTAGCAACTGTTTAGCTCTCAACCAAAAAGGTACTGAAAAATAGGAAAGTTTTTCTTTCTCTAATAAATAGTCAAATAAATAGATTTCACACATGAGGAAGGACTTACTATCCTTCCCATATCCTCCCCATAGAATTATGCACATTAAAATATCTTTACCCATTGTGAACCCTCTATAAACATGAAAAAGGCACAAAAATCAGAACTAAGACGCAGGCTTCTCCTGAACTGTCAGGTCACACTACTTTGAAACCTGAGAAACATGGTAAACATTCTACTAAAACACTCATAAAATTTATGAATATATACATTAAAGACATGATAACTCATATAATCCCAAAATTTAGAGGAACAAGAGGCTGCTCAGTTGAGTGCTGCATTATTTTCCCTGAGTTTTCACATAGTATCCATAATAAAACAAGCTCTAAAACCACATACAAGGAACACAGCCTGATTCTCTAATGCATTCACAATCTAATCTCCAGGCTCTTTACACAAGGTCATCAAAATCTATGATCACAAAATAATTAACTGAATCCAATCAACCCTCTCACTTGGGTATTTGGTTAGTCTGTCAGCACCGCCATAACAGAACAACACAGGCTAGGTGGCTCGAACAACAGAAATTTATTTTCTTACAGTTTTGGAGGCTAGATGCCCAAGGTCAAAGCACCCTCAGGGTTGGTCTCTGGTAAGGCCTCTCTTCCTGGCTTGTAGACAGTCACCTTCTCATTGTGTCCTCAGGTGGCTGATTTTCTGTGTGCATGCCGGGAGAGAGACAGAGAGATTTCTTGTGTTTCTTTCTCCTCCGATAAGGACGCCAGTTCTATAGCATTAGTGACCCACTCTTACGACCTCATTTAACCTTAATTACCAGCCTAAAGGCAATTAAGTCACATTGGTGGTTTGGGCTTCTACATATGCATTTTAGGGAACCCAATTTGGCCCATAAAAAGTACCCAATGCCACATAAACAAGGAATTTCAAATACATAAAAATAATATACTAAATGTCAAAATCTGGCAAACAAGAAGTCAGAGCCCCCTGAGTGGCATCTAAAAATACTAACCAAGCCTATTGGCCTTCTATGTAATGAATTAATGAATTCACTCAACTTTTAGTTGACTTCAGTTAAGCTAATCAAGCAAATGTCAGTATCATTTGCCTTAAAATATAATATAATATGCTAAAATAATTTTTCCTAAGAGTCCTTTCCATATATACCTACTCCCTCAGGGACAGAATAGTTACTAAATAGTCTGTTGGTCAAGTCTATCAGTTATGCTCATTCACAGAAAACAAATTTAGATCTCTCTGAATCCTATACTGGTAAAGGTTGTAGCTCACCCAAAATTATATGCTCCATCATTCTCTGTATGTTCAGAAACATGTGCATGTATCAAGCCTAATTATAAACTAAGTGAGCTTTAAAACCTTTAGGTATGTAACCAAATGCAGGTCTGGCTGCCTGCCCCTACAAAAGCCAATACTCAAGAGGAAGGTGCTAATGTAAAGGCAAGAGGTTTATTTGCAGACGCCAGCTATCTGGAACATGGTGGACTCACATCTCACAGCCCATCTCCCCCTCTCAGTGGAGGCTGAAGTTCTTTATAAGGAAGGAGAGGGGAACAGAACGAAGAAATCAAGGGAGGGGGTTGAAAAGTTCTCTACATGCAGATGACACAGTCCATTCCAATATGGCAAGTGATGGTCCAATGTGCATCATCCTGGTTTAGTCATCCTGGCTTCACATCACCCTGGCTCCATGGATGAAGGTCAGCAAATCTCTTTTGCTGGGCTACTTGAAGGTTGCAGCCATTATCTTTTGAAACTAGTTCCTAGGATTCCTACAAAAACATGCTGTTCATCTATAAGCCACATATTTATTAGTCAGAACTTAAAGAAACAATGTCAAAAGAATGATGAGGTGAGTTACAATTTCCCATTGTTACAGGTACTGGTTACAAATAAAGACTGAAAGAATAACTTTTGACTGTTGTAGCTTTATTTCATTTCCTTAATATATATTTTTCATCATAATAAACCTGTGAAAGCAGCAGCACAATAATTAAAAAGTATATTTCCTGATATAATAAGAACAACCAAATTCATACATAGATAAGTATCCCATCACAAAAACTAATAACTATGTTAAAAAATCTCAAAGAATACGGTAAAATGTCTAACTTCATGTTGCTTTTCTAAAAAGCTTTGGAGAGCATCATTGATGTTTAAAGTTACTTGAGTTTCACAAATACTTTAAGTATACCTGCACAACTCCCTTGAATATTTAGAATGCTCAAAACATTGTTGCTAATAGTTTTTGAAATAAAACCACAAATTAATTAAAAACTTAATCATTATTTCAAGATAGAATAGATTCCCCTTTAGGTACTGCTTATAATTAACAATTTTCTTGCTTCCCTTTCATGAAATATTTTATAAGTTAACAAAATTTCTAACTGTCTTCTTTTTTAATTTTATTATGCTAAGCTAATTACAAAATAAAACTTTTATTTTATAATTCTTTACCATTTTTATTCACCCTCTGGGTACTAAGTTTTAATTAATTCTGCTTTTTACCTTTAATAAATTTATGTATATTATCATATATATTAAAGTTTCAGTTCTGTAACTTTTTTATTTTATTGCTTTGCACACTGACAATGTGCACTTCATTAAAAATGTATTCCCTTAGCTGTGATGAAGTCATAATTGCAAATCTCTATAATATAATAACATGCATGTTATTCACATCTTATTACAAAAATTTCCCATTCAGCTTGAAAATTCTGGAGTTCCTATCCTCTTAAGAGTTCCAAGTTCTTATGACAAAACCATTAATAAGCACATCTATTTTTTATTTTGCCTCCTCCCGCTCTACATTAAAATGTACTTACTCATCTATTTATTTTTGTCAATGTGATGTTTAGACTAGTTAAGATCATTAACACACACAAAAAAGATTGAGTTTTTATCTGAAAGTAATAAATATCTTATGGTAAGATGAAGTAATAACATTCTGCTATTAAAACTATAGATTCTTTGACCCAATCTACTTTTTCCAGAGAAGATGTTTTAGTATGAATAAGACAAACAGAAGTCCAGACTTTAAAGAAATACAAAGTGGAGGGGAGAGAAGATGGCGGCATGGTAAGAGGACGCACATCTCTTTGCCTCCCACACATAGGTCTTAAACCGGGACATTTTTCAAAGCAGCACAGCAAACAGACACCAGAAACACAGCATATTTGAAAACAGATTATCGAAAATTGCAGTGGACGTTGAAAAACCGGACGGTAAGGAGAGTACTCC
>PVKU01009923.1:0-57120 GCA_004027475.1 Anoura caudifer | reverse complement strand
AAAGAAAAGAAGGAAAAGGAAATAAAAAAGTGAAAAGAGAATAAAGAAAAGTAGAATGAAAAAGAGAAAAAAGACAGGAAGGAGTGGTATGCTTGGGAAGAAAGGAAGAAGGAGTAAAACAAGAAAGAAGTATTGAGAAGCCAAAAGGAGTTGAGGGGTAAAAGAGATCAAAATAGTGAAAAAGAGAAAAAGAGAAAAAGAAAAAAAAAACACCCAAAAAATTAAAAAACCGAATAACACCAAAACCGCTAATTCTTGCTGTTATCAATCTTGCCAAGCTGATTTTTCTGGTCTTGAAGACTGTAGTGTCCGAGGGGTGACCGTATTGTTTTTTATTTTTTTTATTTTTCCCTTGTTCAGCATTCAGTTTTCTCTGGCCTACTGTCCTCAGAGGTGCCCCTAGATTCTCTGCCCAGGGCCCCAGGTGCGAACTGTGGTCGTGCGCCCACAAGTCCCGATGTTCCCTGAGTCTTCCTTGCACAGGTTCCAACTGTCCCAGGAACCGGTTCAATCCCTATGGTGCCCAGCGACTGGGCGCCCTGTCGCACCGGGTCTCCCTGGGCGCGCTGATGCACCGATCCCCTAGCAGCTGTTTACAATGTCGCGCGGGCGCAGACCAATGTGCTCGCTCCAGCTCCCGTGTTCGTTCCTCCCGGGGCTATGGGGTCTTAACTCCTGTCTGTGAGATTTCAAGCGACCAGGTTTATGCTGGCGTGGCGGGTCCGTGCTTGGCTGCCCAGGGAGCGAATGTGCCTGCTCCCTCCCCTGCGTCTTTCAGCCAGCCCTGGCCTGGTTTCTCAGCCCCGACCCCGGTTTCCAAGCTGCCGGGTCCCTGCTTGGCTGATCAGGGAGCGGCTGGTTTTACAATGTCGCGCGGGCACAGACCAAGGTGCTCGCTCCAGCTCCCGCGTTCGTTCCTCCCGGGGCTATGAGGTCTTAACTCCTGTCTGTGAGATTTCAAGCGACCAGGTTTATGCTGGCATGCCAGGGAGCTGACCAGGGAGCAATGTCCCAGCTCCCTCCCCTGAGACTTACGGCCAGCCCTGGCCTGGTTTCTCGGCCCCCGCCCTGGTCTCCGCACGGCCGGAGTACTCTCCTTACCGTCCGGTTTTTCTACGTCCACTGTAGTTTTCGATAATCTGTTTTCAAATATGCTGTGTTTCTGGTGTCTGTTTGCTGTGCTGCTTTGAAAAATGTCCCGGTTTAAGACCTATGTGTGGGAGGCAGAGATGTACGTCCTCTTACCATGCCGCCATCTTCTCTCTCCAGTTTGCTTCTTTTTATTGAAAGGCGCTCTCTCTATATATATCAGTTAAGTCTATTTGATCCAGGGCATTGTTCAATGCCACAAAATTCTCATCGATATTTTGTTTGGAATATCAATCCATTTTTTGACAGTGAGGTGTTAAAATCTCCTTGTATAATTGTGTTGCTGTCTGTCTTTCTTGAAGTTCACCAAGTTTTTCCTTATATATGTTGGTGCTCCTATGTAGGGTGAATATATGTTTACAATTTTATGTCTTCTTGATGAGATTCTTCCCTTGAGTATTATGAAATGTTCTTCAGTGTCTTTTTGTATGATTTTTGAAGTCTACTTTATCTGATATAATCATTTCTGTCCCAGGTTTTTTTTTTCATATCCATTTACTTGTAAAAAATTTTTCTAACCCTTTATGTTCAGTCTGCATAGGTCTTTTTTTTTTTTTTTTTCCCCTGAGGTGGGTCTCTTGTAGGCAGCATTTGTGTGGGTCATGATATCTTATCCGTTCAGCTGCCTTATGTCTTTTAATTGGAGTATTTATTCCATTGACACTAAAGATTATTATTTATAGGTATTTATTAATTCCCCCCCTTTGTACCTGTGTTCTTCTCTCTCTCAGTCTTTTTCTTCCTCCTCTTACAGCAGTCCTTTTAGCATATCTTGCAGTGCTGGTTTGGTGGAGGTGTATTTTTTTCAGCATTTTTTTCTGGGAAATGCCCTATTTTGACTTCCATTTTAATTGAGAGCCTTGCTGGGCAAAGTAATCTTGGTTCCAGGCCTTTGCTTTTCATTACTTGGAATATTTCTTGCCACACTTTCTTAGCTCACAGTGTTTCTGTTGAAAAATCAGCCTCTAGCCTTTTCAGAGCTCCCTTGCATGTTTCTTCTTGTTTCTCCCTTGTTGCTTTTGAGATTATCTCTTTGTCTTGAAAACTTGGCATTTTAATTATGATGTGTCTTGGTATAGTCCTCTTTGGGTTCATCTTGATTGAGATCCTCTTTGCTTCCTGAACCTGTATAGTTTATCCCCCTACAAGTTTTGAAAGTTTTCTGTCATTATTTTTTCAAAGAGCATTTCTATCACTTGCTCCTTTTTTCTGCTTCTGGTATTCCAATGATTTGAATCTTATTGAATTTCATATTGTCTTGCAGTTCCCTTAAGCTATCTTCATATGTTTGACCCTTTTTTGTGCATCTGCTCTACTGGGGTATTTCTTCATACTTTGTCTTACAGCACACTAATTCAGTCTTCTGTTTCATCCATCCTGCTTCTAATTCTTTCTAGCACAATTTTTAGTTCACATATTGTATTCTTTTTTAATAAATTTATTTTAAAAAGATTTTATTCATTGATTTTTAGAGAGAGTGGAGGAGAGAGAAAGAAAGGGAGAGAAACATCAATGTGTGGTTGCCTTTCACATGCCCCCTACTGGGGACCTGGCCTGCAACCTAGATATGTGCCTTGACTGAGCATTTAACTGGCGACCCTTTGGTTCACAGTCTGGCCCTCAATCCACTGAACCATACCAGTCAGGGCCAGGAATTATATTCTTCATTTCTTCCTGGTTCTTGTTTATAGTTTCGATTTCCTTTTTCATGCTGTTGTAGTTATCACTCAGTTCTTTGTAGTTGTCTGTGAGTTCCTTGAGCACCCTTATACCCATTTTTCTGAATTCTATATCTGATAGTACGTTTGCCTCCATTTTGTTTAGCTCTTTTAGTGGGGATTCTTCCATCCTTTCAATTGCAGGTTTTTTCTTTGTCTCTCCATTTTAGGTGGCTCTTTTTGTTTGTTTCTGAGATTCGCTCTGCTCTGCTCTGTAAACTGTCTTTGCAGGGTGAAATTCTGTGGTAGGAGTTCTGTGGGATTTAGTGGTTTGTTCTCTTTGACCTCCTTGTCTGGATGTGATAGGGTCACCCATTTTTTCCATTTGAGTGGGCTTTCTTCTTTATCTTGTTTTACCCATTGGTGGCTCCTTTGTTGGTGGGTTCTCTCTTCTGGTGGTTTGCTGGTAAATACAACTCCCATCTTATCTTGCATGTTATCTGGGGTGGGACAAGGGCAGAATGGATTATGACAGCTGAAGAGTATTCTATGGGATTTAATGTACCAACAAGTGGAGAACAGATAATTATCCTTTGGAGAAGTATAGAAATAACCATGATATTTCATCCAACTCACCACTTTTTTTTTAAAGGTGAAAAGAGGTAAATCTCTTGTTAGAAGGGAAAAGGAATGTGAGCTGACTCCAGAAATCAGAGCACTTATGCTAAGTTAGATTTTGAGATATATAGTGAGAGTAAGGGATAGAAACTTGGCAAAGTGTGTGAGAGAATGAAGTTAACCACAACAGTAATAAAGCTCAGGAAAACAGTAAAGTGGACCAAGACCAGGAAAGTGTGTTTTGTGGGAATGGGAACAACAACAACATGAAAACAAATATATGATCTGAATAAAAAGAATAAGAAGTAAAATACCAAGAGTAGTGTGTTATAGGAGTAAAAGTGAAGTAAAGATAAATTAAAATGCAATGTGAAAGGGAGAACAAAGAAAATCAGTCAATCAATGAAATAAAACAAAAAAAAACTACACAAAAGGAAGAAAAATAAAAATAAAATAATAAAAATAATAACAAAAATATAAATAAAAAGTAAAAAAATAAAATACAAATTCTGTAGGATAGCAAAGTGAATTTTGTCTCAGTTGTTAGTATTAGCCTTCTGATATTTTTCTGGATCTGTCTTTGACCCTTCCACAGCTCTAGGTCTTACACTTAAAAGAAAAAAGAAAGAGCAAACAAAAATTAAGCAAAACAAAATAATTTAAAAAGCCTCCTGCTGACTTTGAATACACAAAGTGGGTTCTGCTGCTCTTCCTGGATATTGCAGGCAGAGGTGGGCTAGGCCTTATTTTCTATTCCTTCCCTGTGGTTGTTTGTTGTGGGCTTGGTCTGGGCTCCAATGTTCACAGGAACATGTGAACATGGAGGTTTCCAACCTCCAGCTCAAACCTGCACAGCGCTGTGCAGCCCCCACTGTCAGTATGCTCCAGGCTGGCACTTTAATCCACCTCATTGTGCCACCATTTCATTAATCAGTGAGGTACAATGAGTGGGAGGAACTCGCACCCCTTCTCAATTTTTGCTGATCTTGGAGCTGTGCACTCACAAAGTCCATTCAGGGCAGTTTAGTTCCCCTATTGAGTCTCTCTGGGGACTGCTACATCTGAGACCCTGCTGTCCCACCTCAATCAGTCCATAAGGTGCCCTGATTTGGAACAATACATGTCCCTCCCCCTCCTTCTTCACTGGCCCAGCAGCAGCACACCAAAGTTCCTTAAACAGCAGCCTTTTATTTGAGTAAATTCCCCTTGTTTGTGCCCACCATTCTTAACAAGTGTCAGGCTTTTCACATAGCCCAACTCTCAGAGCAGTTCCAAATCTATGTGGTTCAGAGTCCATTGTGGCCCAACTCTTCTCCATCTTCAGGTGTCACCTGGCTCACCAGTTTCTCTGGTACTGCCCCAGCTGGAGACCACAGTCCCAGTTGGGGAACACTCCTCTCTGCATCTCCCTCTGTGTCTTTATCCCTGCAGCAACTTCAAGCATCCTGGTGCAGAACTGGCTTCCCTTTTCTGGGAAGAGAAGGAACTGTGAAGTTAGAATTGCTCATCTGGCTCTCCTTCAAAGCTCCTGCAGCAGCCACGGTCCCCGATGCCAGTCTACAGGCTGGGGACCATAGCAGCTGTGGACCCTGGGCAGGTCCGAGGGACCTTGCCATCCCTACACAATCTCTTTACCATGCTTTTCAATGTCCTCTGCACACTTCAACTTCCAAATTTCATATAAGCTGGGATTCTGTTAGCTGTTCACTCTGTTCTTCAGAAGATTGGCTAAGTGTCCCAGTTGGGTGCAGGAGCACATGGGAATCAGCTCCCACCTACTTCACCACCATCTTCAGAAAAACCCTGTTTATTGTTTTCTTTTTTAAGAAGGGATTTAAGGATGATTTTTATCCCAACTTGAAAAAACTAACATTATTTTGTAGAAGGGAGTAAACAACGTTGATGTTGACATAATTCAGTGGAGACTATAGTATAAAGATTTAAATTTGGGTGGAGGACTGAACATTAGCGATGGACAATTCAAGTTCTTAATATAAAAATTATGGCTAATGAAAACATTCTACTGTCACGCTCCTTTTCTTCAAATATAATTTATAAAGATTATTTGTAAATCCAATAGAGAGGAGTCTTGGCTATTTATAAAGTGCCTCAACCTTTCTGAAACTGTCATGCAATCTTGAGAATTCTTTTAGTTGTCACTGAAAGCAATGAACACATAATAAATGTTAATTGAAACTAAAAGGCTTTTTCCTGTTAACTTCAAGGAAGAAATGAAGTATGGCAGTCTTATAGTTGGGCAGATAGATTAATAATATCTTCAAGAACTTAGGCACTTTCTTTCTACTCTGCTACACTCAAAGTTTTCACTTTTGTGTGTAGGGATGTTTGTAGTAAGTTTTCATCACGTCATGGTCACAAGAAGATTTCTGTAGTATCAGACATTTTGCCTGAAATTTATCAGGAAGAATGAAGAAGAGAAGCCACATGTTTCTTATTGTCATGAAACCATAAGCATTCTCCAAGTCTTACAACAGATTTCCCCTTATGTCTCATTGTCCAGAGCTGGATCTCAAGGCCAAACCTATCTACAAATACCTAGCTATCCAGGATCAATAAGCAGCATTCAGAAGGGAACTGAACATGGATATTGAACTTGTCAACCAATAGTAGCTGCTAATGGTTTCAAAATAGTTGTCAATAGCAGCTTTAGAAAAGATATTCATGGATACCTCTGGTTCAAGTGCTTCCTAAATAACAGCAATTGTCACTAACACTATAAGACTATATAGTATAACCAAGTTTATAGTTTCAAATGTTTTCTCAATCTAAACTTCCTGTTGAACTTATGCCTGATGTGGCTTAAGGAAGGGGTATAAAGCCACAACCACATGTATAGATGATTGGAAAAATGGCATGGGGTGTTAAGTGGGAGTATGGAGAGTTTGTATGCAAGGCACAGTGCATAGAGACAGTGACATGTGACCTGAGCATTTAGGAGACTGGGAATGTCACTATAACATTGTGTTACTGGTTAAAAAATGAGTATAGAACATGACTTGGTTCCTTCTTGAATATCAGAAATGGATAAATATCTAGAGTGCAGTGCACATTTTAGATACTAAATTGTAAAGGATATTGATGGCTTATAGGCTTTCGAAACAGGGCAATATGGATTGAGGAACAACAGTGCATGTAAATAGAATTTAGGAGCTCAAAGAAACCACTTTTCACAAATTTCTAACTGAAAATTAGGTATGGAAACTGATTTAAGTATAAACATTAACCTTTAACACTTAAAAATGCTTCCACTATTCCTTCTAATAATACCCATCTCTTTATTTATTGACATCAGTATAATTGTATTTATATTTTGACATCAGTGTAAACTCTGCCAGCTGGCATCCAGTGGAATATAAACATTCCATAGTATTAAACAACAAATAATATATGATTATGTCATGATAAACACCAACAGTTTCTTTGTTCTCTCAGAAGAATAGCAATACCCTTTCTCAATAATGTGACTCCAGTCCAAGTTTCTGGTATTTTATGGTTTGCCAAAGTCATTCATTTATACTCATGAGAAAGCAGGATGTGTATTATTGTTCCTATTTGCAGATGAAAAACATGATCTCAGAGAGGTGAAGTGACTTGTCCAAAGTCCTCTGGCTTCTTAGTGAAAGTAATAGGGCTTGGCCCAGTTTTCCTGAGTTCTCATAAACTGCTCTTTCCACTTTTTCAGGCCGTTTCACAAGGTGGTGCAGGTTTTTTGAAATAAGATGCTTCTAACTAGTTTACTTGCCCCATCATGATAAATCAACTCAAAGTCTTAACCCTGCACGTAGTCCACCTGGGACCAATATTTCAAAGGAATTAATTCAACATCAAATATTTCAGTCCACTGTTCCTATAAGAAGATATCTTATAATTTTTGTGTTAGCATTCATACTTTTCCAGTTAAGAATAAACTAGACAGTTCACTTGCAGCAAGATCAAAAGCAAAAGCTGATTTACCTACAGCACAATCACAATACTACAATATTTACCTATAACAGCAAGATCAACAGACAATGAAAGAAAATAAAACCCTAATATTTGAGTCATATAGTTCTATAAAGTCAGACAAAACCACAATAGGAAAAAAACAAACTCCACTGTTAGACTTTCTTCTGTATTCCAATTAATAAAGCAGAGCAAAACCAAAAGCATCAAGAAAAACCATAAAATTGGCATTTGGCAATAAAAGCATTCAAATGAGTTATTGTTTAAAGGCCTTTACTGAGAATGTTTTGTTAATTAATTACTATGAAAGACCCAGAGTAAAGAGGTAAGAATGAATTTAACCAATGTTTACAACCATCATCAATTTCCAAGTTTCTCTTGCATGAACATGATCTTATTGTATGTTAACTGTATAATTTTACAAAACATGACAAGTGCTTGATAAGTGCTTTTAAAAGATTTAATGAGTTACTTGGGCAGTACACAGCATTTTCTTTTTAGTATTTTTTCTCAAATATGCAGATTCACTTTTCTATTTTAAAAAAGTATCTGAGAAAAGGCATTTGACACGTTCACAGATATCACAGATATCTAAAAATGTTTTGCTAGGTTCACCATGGTACAAACACAATTGGCTTTGTTCACTGTGACCAATTATTCAGAGCAATGTCAAAATGTGCACATGTACTGAAATGTTCTTTTACTTTGTCCTCTAGAATACAAATTTTAATGAATTTCACTAAATTCTTTATATCCAACAGCCATTTCTATTTGAAAAATATAATGATGAGTCACATGGGAAAATAAGAAAATGGAGGTCAACTTTTCTATCCTATGGTCTTTTATCTTTACATTAATTCTACTGTTCTAGCAAGATTGGCCTCTTATTTTCACTGTTTTTACATCAGCTGAGTAATATTTACAATCTCTCCTTATGGAAGATGTGTATGTTTCTTGGCTTAAGTCTGCTCATATGTGCATGATTCCACACCAGCTCTGGACAACTCATAAGGAAGACAGGAATTGTAGTACAAATAGCTCAAGATGTCCAAAAGGCCCCTACTCATTTCTACTTAGCTTTGGCAATGTACTGTCTTAGCTTAGAACATTTTGCATTTTAATTTATCTTACTTTGCTAGTTCTGGTTTAAATTTTTAAGTTCAATCAGTATTGCCAGCACATGAGAATGCAAATAATTCCACTTAATGGGGAGAGATAGTCTGGGAAATGGTTGAATGAGGTTGTGGGAAGTTGATATAGGCATAAAAAATTAATGCAGACAATCACAGAGTATAAGGTCCATGTGGATAACCAAGAGTTGACTCTATTAACTCATTTAGAAGACAAGAGTTAGGTCCTCTCAGTTTTGTGCCTTCATGCCTGTAGATCATTTTTTATGATCTACAGAAAGCACAAATATTATATTTTTATATGGATCTAAGTCCATCATGGAGTTATTTTGCTTATCATTTATATCTCAAAATGACATATCCTACTAAGAAGCAAGGTTGAAACAAAAATAAAAAAAAAATTATGTAGTACTATTTGCATTAGGCAATGAAAGCATTCAAATGAGAAACTGCCTTAAGATAAGTCAGTGTAGTTTTTTAAAATTTTATTTTAATAGTTGTTCATGTACAGTTTTCTGTCTTTTACTCCAATCCCAGCCCACCCCCCAGCTCTCCCCCACCTCACTCGCATTTCCAAACCCCTGGTTTTTACCCATGTGCCCTTTATACTTGTTGCTATAATCCCTTCCCCTTTTCCCCTGAAATTCCCTCCCATCACCCCTCTGGTCACTGTCAGCCTGTTCTCTATTTCAGTGTCTTTGGTTATATTTTGCTTGTTTGTTTGTTTTGTTGTTTAGGATCCTGTTAAAGGTGAGATCATATGGTATTTGTCTTTCACCTCCTGGCTTATTTCGCTTAGCATAATGCTCTCCAGTTCCATCCATGCTGTTGTGAAGGGAAGGAGCTCCTTCTTTCTTTTTGCTGCATAGAATTCCATTGTGTAAATGTACCATAGTTTCTTGATCCATTCATTTACTGATGGGCACCTAGGTTGCTTCCAACACTTGGCTATTGTAAATTGTGCTGCTATAAACATCAGGGTGCATAGGTTCTTTTGGATTGGTGTTTCAGGGTTCCTAGGATATAATCTTAGCAGTGGAATTGCTGGGTCAAAAGGTAGATCCATTTTTAGTTTTCTTAGAAAATTCCATACTGCTTTCCATAGTGGTTGTACCAGTCTGCAATCCCACCAACAGTGCACTAGGGTCCCCTTTTCTCCACAACTTCTCCAACACTTGTTGTTTGTTGCTTTGTTTATGATGGCCATTCTGACTGGTGTGAGGTGATATCTCATTGTGGTTTTAATTCGCATGTCTCTGATAGCTAGCGATACTGAACATCCTTTCATGTGTCTCTGGATCTGCTGCATGTCCTCCTTAGAGAAGTGTCTGTTCAAGTCTTTTGCCCATTTTTTAGTTGGGTTGTTTTTCTTCTTAGAGTGGAGTCATGTAAGTTCTTTATGTAGTTTGGAGATTAAACCCCTGTCTGAGGTATCATTGGCAAATATGTTTTCCCATACAGTTGGTTCTGTTTTCATTTTAATACTGTTTTCTTTAGCTGTGCAGAAGCTTTTTATTTTGATGAGATCCCAGAGCAAGGGACATAAAGGAAAGTCAGTGTAGATTTAAATAAGTTCAGTCAGATTTCCAAACTAGGCAGGAAATAAGATTCAATATTCTTTGCATTAGTAGAATAGGTTTTAACAAATAAAAGTCTGTGATGTATTATGTGTGCTTCTACACAGTGTTTGAATTCTATGGCTTAAATAGTTGTGTAAAGCTTGATGAGCATAAATTAAACACAACTCAGATAACGGTTCTCTAACAGGGGCTTTTTCAATGCCAGACAACCAAAATCCAATGCAATCATGCCATCTCATGCTTGAACTGCACTTTCAGGGTTCCATTCTAGCATGGCCTAGAATTATTAGGATGAATGCTGAAATGGGGATTTCCTTTATTTCCAGAGAAATGTTAGCTTGAATTTTTTCTCTCCAGTTTTGAATATCATTTAATTAACCTTTTGAGCCATCATTTGTATGTGGCTTAATAATTAAAATTATCAGAAATGATATTCAAAAAGGCCCAGTGTTAAATGGGAGGCTGAGGTGTGGTAAAATAGCCAATAGAGATATAAATCAATTAGAGAAATTGTCTGAAACAGAAGGCGGCGTAAGGCTTAGCTGCCAAAACAATTCCAGGTTTAAGGGTTTAAGGTATCATTGTTCTAATGGCACACCAATCTTCAGATTAAGCCTTCTTTCAAAAACTGCACCCAAGAAATTCTTGATTTCTTGTCACTGAGGGTCTGATATACTTTAGTTATTTGTTTCATATAGTAAGAAATAACACCTTTAGAAAATAGTTTGAATGAATGTTATCTAGCTCCTTTTCTGTCAATGAAATGGCATTGGTTTGTTTTGTTTTGGGAAACTGGCCAGGTAAGTTTTGAAAGGCTAGCAGGGCTGGAATAGATTCTGGTTCCTAAAATGGATCTGCTCAGACTTGGACAGAGAAAAAGGTCCAGCAGAAGGTATATAACATGTTTTCCATTAGTTGATGAAGACCCATTTAGTCCTACTTTATTGAAATCTGGACCTGCACAGTCCCTCCAGGCCTTTGGACCCATAGACCTGTTGAGAATTGCAGCTTTATTAATTGCTAGCTATATGACCTTGGGTAAGTTGCTTAACCATCCTTAGCTTCACATTCTACACTTATAAGTGGAGGATCAAAATACATAGTATATACTATGGCTGTGACTATTTAAAAAAATATTTTATTGTTCAAGTAGAGTTGTCTATATTTACCCCTACCATTCCACTCCACCTCAGCCATTCACACCCCCTTCCGCTTATTCCACCTTCCTTGGTTTTGTCTGTGTGTCCTTTATAGGTGTTCCTGAAACCCTTCCCCTCTCACCCTCATTATCCCTTCCTACCTCCCTGATGCTTACTGGGAGATTTTTCTTAATTTCAATGTCTCTGGTTATATTTTTCTTGCTTTTTTGTTTTCTTGATTAGGTTCCACTTAAAGGTGAGATCATATGATATTTTTCCCTTACTGCCTGGCTTATTTCACTTAGAATAGTGCTTTCCAAATCCATCCATGATGTCGCAAAAGGTAGGAGCTCCTTCTTTCTTTCTCCGTGTAAGATTCCATTGTGTAAGTGTACCGTAGTTTTTTGTTCTATTCATTACTGATGGGCACCTAGGTTGCTTCCAACACTTGGCTATTGTAAATTGTGCTGCTATAAACATTGGGGTGCATAGGTTCTTTTGGATTGGTGTTTCAGGGTTCTTAGGGTATAATCCCAGCAGTGGAATTGCTGGGTCAAAAGGCAGCTCCATCTTTAGTTTTCTGAGGAAATTCCATCCTATTGTCCACAGTGGCTGCACCAGTTTGCATTCCCACCACCAGTGCACTACGGTTCCCCATTTCTCCACATCCTCTCCAACACTTGGTGTTTGTTGACTTGTTTATGATGGCCATTCTGACTGGTGTGAAGTGGTATCTCACTATGGTTTTAATTTGCATCTCCTTGTGGCTAGTGATGTTGAGCATCTTTTCATATGTCTCTGGGCCTTCTGTGTGTCCTCCTTGGAGAAGTATCTATCCAAACCTTTGCCCATTTTTTGATTGGGTCGTTTATCTTCCTGGAGTGGAGTTGTGTGAGTTCTTTGAATATTTTGGAGATCAAACCCTTTTCGGTGGCATCATTGACAAATATGTTTGCCCATATTCTTGGTTCTCTTTTCATGTAAATGCTGTATTTTTTAGCCATGCAGAAGCTTTTCATTATCATGAGGTCTCAATTGTTTATTCTTTTCTTTATGTCCTTTGCTCTAGGGGACATATTGGAAAACATATTGCTGTGTGGAATATCTGAGATTTTCCTGCCTATGTTTTCCTCTAGGACAGTTATGGTGTCAGGACATATATTTGTCTCCTATCCATCATGAATTTATGTTTGTATTTAAGTTGATGAACAAGTTTAAATTTTTTTTACATGTAACTGTGTAGCTATCCCAGCACCATTTGTTGAAGAGGCTATTTTCACTGCATTTTACACTTCTGCCCCCTTTGTCAAATATTAATTGACCATAGACACATGGGTTTATTTCTGGGCTCTCTATTTTGTTCCATTGGTCTATGAGTCTGTTCTTATGCCAGTACCAGGCTGTTTTGATTACAGTGGCCTTGTAATACAGCTTTATATCAGTATTGTGATCCCTCCTACTTTGTCCTTCTTTCTCAAAATTGCTGCAGGTGTTTGAGTTCATTTATGCTTCCATATAAATTTCTGAATAGTTTGTTCTATATCTGTGAAATATGTCATTGGTACTTTAATGGGGATTGCACTGAATCTGTAAACTGCTTTGGGTAGTATGGCCATATTGATGATGTTAATTCTTCCAATCCATGAGCATGGTGCATGCTTCCATTTGTTTGTCTTCCTTAATTTCTTTCTTCAGTGTTGTGTAGTTTTGAGTACAGGTCTTTTACCTCCTTGGTTAGGTTTATTCCTAGGTACTTTATTTTTCTTGTGCCTCTACCAAATGGGATTTCCCCCCTGATTTCTGTTTCTGATGGGTCATTGTTGGTGTACAAAAACGGCTTTGATTTCTGAAGATTGACTTTGTATCCTGCTGTTTTGCCAAATTCACTTATTAGGCTGAAAAGATTTTTAGTGGAGCCTATAGGATTTTCTATGTACAATATCTGGTCATGAGCAATATCTGGTCATGAGTTTTGCTTCCTCCCTACCAATTTTGATGCCATTTATTTCCCTTTCTTGTCTGACTGCTGTGGCTGGGACTTCCAATACTATGTTGAATAGTAGTGGTGAAAGCGGACATCCTTGTCTTGTTCCTGATCTTAGTGGGAAAGCTCTAAGTTTCTGCCCATTGAGTATGATGTTGGCTGTATGTCTCTCATATATAAAATTTATTATTTTGAGGAATGCTCCCTCTATTCTCACTGTGCTGAGTGTTTTCATCATAAATAGGTTCTGTATCTTATCAAATGCTTTTTCCGCATCCACTGATATGATCATGTGATTTTTTTTTTCATTTTGTTTCTGTGGTGTATTATGTTTTTTGATTAGTGAATTTGTACCATCCTTGAATCCCTGGGGTGAATCCCACTTGGTCATGGTGTACGATCTTTTTAACATGTTGCTGGATGTGGTTGGCTAATATTTTGTTGAAGATTTTAGTGTGTTTGTTTATCAGCAATATTGGACTGAAGTTTTCCTTGTTTTGTCTTCATCTGGTTTTGGCATTAAGATCATGCTGGCTTCATAAGAATAGTTTGAGAATCTACCATCTTCTTGGATCTTGAGTGTTCCTTGATGCTATTGGAGTGTGGGAAGATTTAAGGATTACTTAAAGGTTTTTATCCAAAGGAACTATAGGCTGAAATATGGAAAATGACTTAAATTGGAAAGGGACCCCATAGGAATAGGAACCATCAGCACATATATGAGCTGACAGTTTCTCAACTCTGATGTAGAAATCTATTTCTTTATTTTTTCTTATTACCTTTGCTATCCATAGCAACAGTAAATAGTTTGCAGGAAAATTACTCACACTATCCTCACAGATATTTGCCAAACTCCAACTTCCAAAATGGTTCTTGAATGAAAATCTCTAGAATCCTTTCATCTAACCAGGCTCCCAGCCCTTTATGACAGCATGGATTGTAATCAAGATATAATTATCCAAGCATCCAAATGTTATGGTCTATCCTTTCCTAATTACAACTTCTTTCTTAGAAAGAGAGGACAATAGAATCCATTTCAGCTGTCAGCAGCTTATCAGAATACAGTGTCCAGGGTTTCTTTTGCTTCTTGCTATTGGCTATGGCAGAATGGTTTCTCAGCATCAGTTACCATTTTGGAAAATTCTGTTATCACGCTGTGCTGCAGGGACACATGCGCCCGGTGACTTGTGATGTGGGCCAGAGCTTCCCCTGAATCGCCCAGACTGGGGAGGCCATCATGGCCACACCTGGGAGGCCCAGCGGGCGTGCAGCACAGGGTGCAACAGGGCCGCCTCTCCAGTGCTTCAAGGGACTGCGGCTCCACTGGTAGTGGGGCTGGGAAAAGCCCCAGTGGTGGCTGGGCGCCATGGTGCCTGGGGACAGGGGGTTCTCTTTGCCAGTCCAGCCAGCTGCGCTGGGGGAGGAGAGCTTCCCCATGCCTACCGCACCTAGGCACACCAGTGCACTTCCAACCATTTAAAAAAAAAAGAAAGAAAAAGTAAATGTATTTGCCATTAGAGAAAAGACTGTTTCTGAAAGTTGTGAATGTTCATAAATTTGTCAATCTAAAAGTATGCTGTAAGTGGGATGGGGGTGCCAAGTGTTAAAAAATATTTAAAAAAATCCTCATTGTTTATGCCAGAGCTGTGACCTTTATTGTAAAAATGAAATGTAGGTGTATTGTCTTCTGTGTAAAACTAGCACTTTTATGCAGAAAACAAAATACCATTTTTTAACTCAGTATATGTAAATACTGATCATTTCCTTGGGTAAGAACTGGCTTTTCTCCCGGAGGGAATGGTTAATTAATCAAGTCACATAAAGCCCTTGGCATGCAAACTCTTCTTTTGTTTAAAACATTTTTTCAGAGCACCTCCCCCCTCACATTGCAGCTTGCAGAAACAGCAGGGGGCCCATTTTTCCAAGCTAAGCTAAAATATACAAGCCCATTGGCTTGAGGCCTTTAATCATTTAAAATGGCCTCAGCAAATTAAAACTGATAATGGCCCTATATACTCTTACAATGCAACTGGTCAGAAAATTGTAGAATGGGCTCATCATATTTTTAAAAATCTTTTTAAACAGAAAAATGGGGGAGTCATGAGTCCTTCCCCCCCAAAAATTGATTATGTTTGTTTACATATAATTTTCTAAATTGTGATGAATCTCTTTGTACTCCAATTGAGAAACACTTTCAGAAGAAGGAGCCAATGTCATCTTATCCTCCAATTTTGTATGGAGATTCACTGAGAGATGGCTCTTGGCAAAGCCTCTGTAGATTTCTTAACTTAGGGAAGAGGGTGTGGGTGTCTATGTTTCCATCCCTACAGGTCTTGTCTGGCTGCCAGCCAAAAGAATAAAGTCTTATCATGAGCAGGACAGATTCTAAGCTCTGCTACCTAGAGCTGAGAATCAATCAGCTGACACATCAGATGGCCCAGCTGACCCTGAACCAAAAAGAATACGGACACTTACACTGTCACTCACAGGCCTCTGCCTGCCAACAGAGGAAGTTGGAGCATGCCCCAATGACATGGGACGATGTTCAGGTGCCTCCTGCAGAGAGCAACAAACCCTCGATGCCCCATAATCTCCCATAATTGAACCCTAAAAACTGTTTCTATGGACTGGACTTGCAAGTTTGGGTCCTAGTAGCCCTTGGGTTCCCCTCTTTGTCTTAATCCCCATTTGTGCCTTATGATATATATAAAAGTTGTTTTCTTAAGATTGCATTTGAGAACAGCAAGTATGTTCCACAGATTTAAACAGTTACAATTACATTTACAAATGAAAAAATTGGGAGATTAAATGTTGGGGACTGCACTGCCTGGTCTCAGAGGCTGTAACACCTCATGGCTGGGCTGTATAATAGCCCGAGGGACCAGCTTCTTCTGGGTCTGTTCAATCAGGAAGACCCGAGCCAGTAAGGAGATGAGGCTTATCTCCCTGGCAGGAGTGCTGCTTCTACTGAATTCGTATTTGGCCTCCAATGCTTGCTTGGTTAGTCAATGACGGGTAAGACTCCTCGAGGGAGGGGCAACCCAAGCAAGACACGACCACATGGAATGGCCCTCATGGAAGGACTGGGGGGCCACAGCAAAGAGAGCGTGATGGACCCTCACCCCCCCCCAGGTATTCTGACATAGCCTGAGTCCCCATTTCCATCTGGGAGATGTCTCCTTTATCTGCTTAAGCTTGAGACAATGCTGGAGGTGGATGTGGCCTTGTGCTAGAAAAGGCTGATTCCCCAGGGCAATCAGGCCTAACAAAGAAAGCATAAAATCCTGTGAAGCCTACTTCGCTGATACCCTCAATTAAATGATAAGGGTCCAAGCCTAAAATAAATGTTTCCCCAAAATTTTATGGCACTTTAGCTATCTGACCCTGGCTCAAAATAAGCCCTCAGAGTTCTTTGAATGTTACCTATTTGACCATTACTGCCTAACAATGATTGATTTGGATTAATTTGAAAATGTGGGTCTTTGGAACTGCTAGTTGCTTACTGATTATAATAATGTTATATGTATTTTGATATATTTGCAAATTATTTTCCCAGGGTCATGTGGGAGATCAGCAAAAAACAAACTTTGTGGGATCGTAGTGGTTTTATTAAAATGAAAGGGGGAGGATGTGGCAGACCCTTCTTCATGGCGTGGGCCCAGCTCCCACTCAGAGATGCACAGGACCCACACCCACAGATAGGTTCTCTCATGGGTAATCAGATTTGCAATATACTTAGGCTGTTTTTGAGATTTGCTCTTTGACTAAAACCCCCTCACCCTGCAAGTACCTTGCAGGCCCAATGTAACTGCCTGCCTATTCATTTGCTAATGTCCTTCTTCTGTGATGTGATTAGGGGCATTGGCTCCTTTGTTGTAACTGGGATAGGAAGAACCATCTTGGAATGTAAAGAGATTTTTATTAGAATAAAGGCCTGTCATGGCAGAGGCCGTGCTTTTGGCTCCTCTTGAGAGAAAAGCTAGTCTGTTGTGCTTATTCCTCCACCAGACTTGGTAGTCTGTGTGTAAGTTTTAATTCCTCCATAATGACATGGACAGTGCTGGCCAGTGTCCGCATCAGGGAGAAACCCTCCCAGAAACTCAGTTATTGTTGTTTATGAGGTAAAGAATTACAGATCAGTGAGCCTACTAGCATGCAAGCAAAGTTTATTAATGTTAAGTTCTAATGGGAGAGCAAAGGTAATGGTGTCTAGAGCAGGGATTCAAAAGCAGGGTGGACAGAGGCCAGGTGACCAGCACCTGTGTGGCCAAAGGGCAAGTGGCCAGGCCCCCCACCCATGTGGCAAAAAGAGTCAAGAGGGCCAAGAGAGAGTCCTTTATTCTGAAGATTTACACAGTTGGTGGGATGGGGGTGAGGGAGTTACATTTTGATTGATGGTAAAGGTGGCTGCTGTCTTCCCCTGTGGAGATGTAACTATGCAAATGTAGGTGTGTATGGGGATCTGTTAGCCTGAGTTCGCATCTTGCTTCAGACTCTATTTGTTCATTTTGCATATGTAACAGGAGGTAGGCAGTTAACTGAAGTTGTTTGATAGATTTTTTTCCCCTTGGACACTGTAGTACCCCTCCCCTTCTCCCTTCCAGGCCTTGGGGTGGATACACAGTCTCAAGGTTTCCATTTTCCCAGCTAGTGGAAATGATACACACAGACTTTCAAGGGCTCCACCCACTCCTACACTATCATAGTTTCACTTGCTCAAGATGCCTAGCAACTTTATCAGACCAGGATCAGGATTACTGGGTCAATATGTGACCTTTTGCTTTTAGCCTCCTATGTTAGATTCTTTGTTAGATTGCAATGGTGAGGGCCCTGCCTTTATTTCCTCTCTGGCTGCTCATTCCACTGTAACATTCCCCCCTCAAATAATAGAGACCCAAATCACTGGGGAGTTTGGGCTCAGGACTGCTGGGTCAACAGTTGAGGCATGTCTCCTTCCCCCTCCCTGCCTTGGTCCACTGTCTATCTTGTATAATATGCCCCCTCAAGCAATCAGAATCTAAATTTTGGGAGCCATGGGAAAGTGACCACTCTGGCTGCTTCCTTCTGTAAAACAGACATTGAGACTTCTTTGGGTTCATCTGCATGTTAACTATCAGTCAGAGGAGGTAGAGGGAGGCGTCCTTCCATCAGCCTTGATAGGTGGGTGTCCAGAGCCTAAGAACTCACAGTTCGATATTTTTTCATGAGGATCATTTGTAGCTTTGTAGACTTTATTCTGGAAGACATAAATTTCGTTACTAAGTTGATTATCATAGGTCCAAATAGTAATATTATTAGTATAATTAGTAACAGTGCTGCAAAGAAAAGAAGTAAAAACATAAACCGTGTATTTGAGTCCCCCAAAATTGAAATTTTGATCCTAAATGTGCTTCAGGGTTGATTGGGATGTTTTGCTGGACTGGTCCTGATACGTTAACAAAGAAGCAATACTCTTCCTTGAGGTATAAACATGTTCCTCCTACTGAGGCTGTGAGATGAACTAACGCCCTTTGATTTTGGAGGGCAACTCCAGCTAATGAATCCAGCTGCTGTTGGAGTGCCACAGGCATTTCCTGGGTGTTAGTTAATGTTTCAGCTGTTTCCTATGACAGGTGGTGGTGTATTCCTAATGAAGTACCCCCTACTGCTATTTCTATGGCAGAGAGGATCCCAATAAGGTATATAATAGGAATAGGGAGGCCAATCCTTTTGAAAAGGCCCTTGTCCTTATAACAGGAGGGAGGTGTTTTCCCATACTATGTAAATGTAAGGAAGATATACCAGAGGTAGCAGATTCCTCTCTATTGTGGGGGGGTGTCCAGTATGCCTGGGACCCACAAATCCAATAGACTTCTGTTAAAGGGAGCATTTCTGCCATCAAAGCAATATCTGCCAAATTAACTGGCTGGGTTTCTAAGAGATATATCTGCCATCGACTAGTTGTTTGGTTCTTGGATATTTAGTACCCCATCATTCTAATCCTTGTGCTGCCAGCAAGGCTGCAACCAGAGGCTCTATTATAGGATTGGGGAAATTCATGCTATTAATAAATTCAATAAAAATAGAGCTCCTCTTCAGCCCAAAATTTATGACAACTCAAGAGCTGCAGTATACAGTAATGCAGTCCTCTGTTTCTTGTGGGAGGAATGTATCCACTTGATAGGATGGCCTGCCTTGGCAGTAAGCTGTTTTTGTTAAGTTTTTGTCTAAAGTTAGGCTAGGAACAGCCAGCTTTGGAAAGTGGATAAGCATGAAATTTGTTTTGTCCCCTGGGTTGAAACTCCTCCAGAGATATAGGGTATTGTGGTATCTTGCAGGCTGTCAAGGCCTGGCAGGTCCACCCTAGATTCAGGCAGATGGAAGAAAATGTGCAGAGCTGTGGGGATACTTAACATGCCTTTATTCAAGGGTGGGTGATCCACACATGCTGCAAGCTGCATGTGTCCAGTTGGAAGTCCCTACCCCCTTGAGTACTAAATACAAACGAAGCCATCAGAAACCCAGGATATTGTATAACATAGTGTGATGCTGTGCACAAAAGCCTATTCGATGTTATGGGACCTGTTTACTAGACCAAGTCTTAAGAATATGAGAACACTGCTTATCAGGCCCGTTCTCAAGATTATGGGAAACTGCTTCCCTTAGTTGCCCAGACACCTGGATGAGGAAGCCAGACTGCCTCTGTTTACCCTATATGTAGTGAGGAAAATTCCATGAGTAGTGTTTGTGAGGGGAGGTCTAGGACTTTATTGATAAGGATTAAATCCAACAGGGATAGAAAAATTCTTTTCTAGGGAGGAGGCTGAACATATTGATAGGTTGGCAGAGAGTGTGAAGACAATTACATCAAGGCCTAGGTGTTATGTTACTTATCTGTAAAGGGTTTGTTTCTTAAGAAAGAGTTTGAGGTCCTTGATGGATCCATAAGCATATGTCTCAGGCTGTAGTCCCTGTGGGGACTTAGAAGAAACAGATTTAATTTGTGGTATATAGACCCAACCAGCTATCCCTGTGAGCTTTATTGCAGCTGGGGTGTGTAGTAAAACCTGAAGTGAACCCTTCTATGTTTTTTAAATAGACCATGCCCCCGATTTGACTTGTTTGTCTTGATAGCCTTAAGTTTGTTTCTATGCCTGTGTAATGTTTTCTGTATTTGTCCTAGATCAATGTTGGAAAACAATTCAAGACCTGCACCGTGCATTAACGGTCCAGTTCCCCTGTGGGGAAACAGACAAGTATGTTATTTACATATTGGATTACTAGGCTGCCCCCTCAAGCAACAGGTCCCCCAAGTTCTCCACCAATGCTTGTCCAAATAAATAAGGGCTGTCCTGAGAGGGAACAACACAGGATAGCTGTTACCCATACCTATTCCCATTAGCTTTATGGAAGAATGCTTTGTCAACAGGATGTCATAGGGAAAAGTCCATTGTTTGGCCAGCTGCTGTTCAGGGCCTTGAGTCTTCCAGGTTTTTAGTAAGATTCCTGCCCAGAACGAGTACGGGTGCTCATCAGGTGGGTAGCAAAACCTGCAATGAGAAAAGATGCAAAATGGTCAATTTACATGACAACCTAAAATCAGTCTCTGAGTCTATGAGACTGTCCTTTGGGAAGACTTCCACTTTCAATACCTTTCCTGGAATGACATTTAAATGTGGAAGTTTGACAGATCATTCTTGCCTGTAAATTGATCACCTTTGGAAGTGGGTTGATGCCCAGTTTCAACTCCCAAATGAAAACAAACTTTGAAGACAGTTAGCTGCACAAGTCTAAAGTCCTTGAATCACAATTTTTCTGCCTAAGATCACCCTCATTGTCATTAATAGGAATGTATTAAGTCTAGTTTTAATTTTGTCTGTTTGCATTTAGTCTGCCCTTCAAGGCATGGAAGCTGAGCCACACATCTGCCATTTGGCCTTTCCTGTAGCACCTGCCTCTCTCAATTCTTTGAGGTTTCTATTGTGCCTTAAAGTTCCTCTCAATACAGCTGATGACTCATTATGAGGCTTTCAGTGCCAGGACATGGGGCTCTGGGTGAAGCACCAATTCAGTTTTTCCTTAGAGTCCTATAAATGGCTATCATATTTAAAGGTATGATTTGAAAATTTATTTTTAGAATTAAGTTTGGGTGGAAAAGGGTCTGGAAAAGGAAGTAAGGACAGACAGAGTAGGTGGCCCCTGCATCTTATAAAAGGTTATTGTTGTACTTGCCACATCTATGTGTATCCTGGGCTCCAGTTCAGTAATGATGACCTCTTGAGGTAGGGCTGACTGGGGTAGGCAGCTTCAGTCCTGTGTTTTCTTTTGCAAGGCAACTGCAGTCTCAGGCCTAGGGGCCCTATGGTCCCTGGGAAAGGGGGCTGTCCAATGGCCTGCAGTCTTGCATTTGAAGCAATGCATTTGAGGTGGCTTATTTCAGCTAGGACACTCCTTTGCCTGATGCCCCATCTCTCAGCACACATGGCACTTAGTTTCTTTTGGTGTGGACTATACAGGGTCTGTAGGATGTGACTATGAATGCACTGCAAATACCTAGATCTTGGACATGCCTAATCTCCTTCTGTTCCTTCTGAGCCCTGGCATTCCTTTCCCAGTTGTAGGGCAGGAGTGTGGATGGGAATATTCCCATGGAATGCTATTAGATGGCATTATGGTAGGATATAGTGTACATTTGTAGCATAGGTCTCCTCTGACACTTAAATAGAAAAATGTCTGTAGGCACACAATTTCTGCCCACATGCTTAGGTTTTTGCAAAAGAGACTTTGTATTATAGTTTAGGGCCCCATATAGTGGCCAAACCTCCCTGTCCCATAGTTAATATTGGGCCAGGCTGTGTTCCCAAAAAAAGATTAGTTGGTCCTTTAAGTTTTGAGGATTAAACTGTGACCAATTAGAAAGGATACAACCCAGTGAGGTTCTTTCTGGGATGGAGTCCTAATTTCCCACCTGGAAGAAGAAATACCAGAAATTTAGAGGCCCTACATCTAGTGTTAGAACTTGAAGACCTCACTGTCCTGGGACCTGAGATCCTGCCTTGTCCAAAATGGATATCTGTATTCTGGACAGATGTAAGGATGTCTGGAAGGAGGAAATACTAGAAGCTAAAGAGCTCATGTCTGAGGTTGTAGCCTGAGGGACTTGGTGCTCCAGAATCTGACACCCTGTCTTATCCAGAACAGATGCCTCCATTCTCAGTGGATCCTTCCAGAATGTTTGCCCCTATCTTCCTTTGGGCCAAAGGGGAGGGTGCCCCATCACAGCTGTTATCTGTTGGAATGGGTATAGACTAGTGTGGTTCCATCTGGGATATACTCCTGATTTCCCATTTGTGAAGAAGAGGCATCTTCCTTTGAGCCAGAGGGAGGAATACACCAACACAGCTGTTACCTTTTTAAAGCTGTAATCAACAAGTGAGGCTTTGTTTTTATTCTGGGGCGGATTTTGCTCTTCCTTTTCCCTATATTTATTATTAAAAATAATGATGGTTGTTTCTATTAGTTGCTTAGTGAGTAAATGTATGTATAGAAATATTCGGTCTGTAGTAAACTTATGGTTGATGTTTGTACTTTTTTAAAGCCTTAATTAATTGACTCTGAAAAAAGGCAGAATTTTATTCTTCCCTTCTTGTCCTAGTTCATTAGGATTAGTTAGGGTCCTGATCTGGGATTTTAATTTCCCCTGGTTGATGTTTGCTATTTGGTATGATGACAAACTAATTTATTGGCATAAATCAGTAGATCCTCTTTGTGTTGTTCTTTATCTACAGTGTAGCAGTGGGGGAGAATAATCTGTAAATTAATTTAAGTTAGGTCACAAATCAGTGATTATAATTGACAAAGGCTTTTGCTTTTGTAACAACATTTTAAGTGTAGAAATCAATTTATTTGCCCCCAACTGTCCATTTAGGCTAGACTCTCTAGCAAGGGAGTATAGGCAGTGGCAAGACTATCTGACCCCTTTTCTAGAGGTTGAGAAAGAATTTTAGTTGTTCCTGTGTCCTCCTTAGGATTAAATAAATGAAAAACAAATTTTAAAGGAAAAACGCATAATTTGTTATGTGGAATCCTCCTTACTATGTTGAACTCAGGGCCTGCACTTTGGGAAGTCTTCCTGAAAATTTAGTATTAACCAACTGGAACAGTGAGGGCCTAGACAGCTCTTTAGTGTATTGTATTCTACTCTATAGCAAATGCAGATTGTCCAGCAAACTAGCATAGCTGTAAAGATACTTTTTAATTCAATACATTTTTATGAAGACCTGTTAGCACTGTGCCAGAAGTAGGAGGTAGAGGATGGGAGTGGAATGGGAATAGTAATGGGATGTTGGAAGAGGAGAATACAAAAGATCAGAATCCTTGTCTTACAGACGCTTACATGCTAGTGGAAAAAATAAGCTCTCAAATAAGCATATTATGAGATAAACTGACTTGAATCTGAGGTTTTTCTAGGATACAGACATGATCTCCCAGGGTTCCTTTAAGTGACAGAGAGTTTGCTCAGAAATCTATGAATCATCATTAACATCTGACTTTTTAGGATGAAGGCAATGGACAGCACAGGTCCATCTCTACATGAAAGTATCCACTGCCTGACATTGTTAGAAATTCTGAAGTCTGCCTCAAGGAGACCAGTAAGTCATTTTAGTGAAGAAGTTAATAGTCAGAAAATAGACATGGATCTGCTCCTTTAAGTAAAGAAAATCAAGTGGTTTCTAACACCAAACTGAAATGCAGACTGAAGTAAAACTTCTTGGGTCTGAAAGAAGTCATAAGTATACTCAATATGTGTTTCATTTTCATGCCCTGTTTGCATAGTCATAACATCTACTAAATGCAGAAGTGCCCAAATATTTTAATGAAATTTCTTCTTATGGCACCAAAAAGGCAGATGTTAACAGTCAACAGCATGGCAGGAAGGGGATGCAGGCATTCCTAAGAGAGGGAAACCTTCCCTTGAGGAGAAGCCACATGATCTGGCCATGACTTTCATGTTTGCCTTTTTCTATACTATGCTCTGCATTTATTGGGCAGGCCTATTTGGGATCCTAAAACACTCCATAGGTAAAAATACAGGTTCATATTCCATTTGTAAATTAGCAAAGTTGAAGTGCAGTGATTTGCTCTGTCGCTAATGGAGCCACAATGGACAATACTCATGGTTCCTCATTTATTCACAAAACAGGGGAACTTCTATTTAAGGAAAGGTCACTATTGATTATCTCACTTTCAGGAGAAATCATTGTATTCACACATTAAACTATTGCATATTCGTTTGAAAATAATTTGAGAATAGGGTGGATAACTCAGGACCTACAAATGTATAGGGTTTTTTAGAATCATTGGACTTCCCTCTCCATACTTTTTGACATTGCCATTAATAAATAAGTCCATCATCCAACTTCTAGATTGAAAACAGAGGATGTAAGACAGGAAATGATGAGGCGTTCTGCCCAAGATGGAAGTTTAAGTAGAAACCCTGCATCTCCTCATATGGCCAAAAGGAGGATAACAACTAACCTAAAATCAATAAACAACAGAAATACCAGAAAATCAAACTGCATGGAACTCTGACAACCCAGGAATTAAAGAAAAAAATCAATCAAAACAACCACTCTTGCAGTGCTGCAGCACAGCAAACAAGGTTGCCCTGCCCAAATGAATACATAAGGCCACACCCACTTACAATGTATCAGGGCCACCAAGACAAAGAAATGTGGCCCAAATGAAAGAACAGAGCAAAACCTCAGAAAGAGAGATAAGCAAGGAGGTGATAGCCAAACTATTTGGTGGGGAATTTAAAGCCCTGGTAATCAAAATGCTCACAGAACTGATTGAGCATGTTCAAAAAATGAAAAAAAAAAAAAAGCAAATGAAAGACACTCAAAATGAAATAAAGCAAAACATTCAGGGAACCAACAATGACATGAAGGAAACCAGGACTCAAAGCAATGATTTGGAACAAAGGGAAAAAGTAAACATCCAACCAGAACAGAATGAAGAAACAAGAATTTTTAAAAAGTGGACAGTCTTAAAAACATCTAGGACAACTTGAAACATTCTAATATGCAAATTGTAGGGGTGCCAGAAGAAGGAGAAAAACAACAGCAAGAAATTGAAAACTAAGGATTGCGGTTCGATTCCCAGCCAGGGCACATGCTTGGGTTGCAGGCCAGTTCCCGGTAGGGGATGCACCAGAGGCAACCACATGTTGATATTTCTCTCCCTCTCTCCTTCCCTTCCCCTCTAAAGATAAAAATAAATAAAATCCTTTAAAAGAAAAGAAACTGAAAACTTATTTGAACAAATAATGAAGGAAAACTTCCCCAACCTGGTGAAGTAAATAGATTTCCAAGAAGTCCAGGAAGCCCAGAGAGTCCCAAATAAGTTGGTCTCAAAGAGCAACACATCAAGGCACATCATCATTAAGTCACTCAAAATTAAAGATAAAGAGAGAATCCTAAAAGAAGCAAGAGGAAAGGAGAGAGTTACATACAAAGGAGTGCCCAGAACACTGTCACCTGATTTCTCAAAAGAAACCTTACAGGCAAGAAGGAGCTGGAAAGATGTATTTGAAGTCATGAAAAGCAAGGACCTACATCTAAGATTATTCTATCCACCAAAACTTTCATTTAGAATGGAAGGACAGATAAATTGCTTCCCAGATAAGGTCAAGTTAAAGGAGTTCATAATCACCAAACCATTATTATATAAAATGTTAGAGGGACTTGTCTAAGAAAAAAGAAGATCAAAAATATGAACAGTAAATGTATCATAGTTCTTTTACTCACTCATTTACCGATGGACACTTAGGTTGCTTCCAGCACCTGGCTACTGTAAATTGTGCTGCTCTGAACATTGGGGTGCATAGGTTATTTTTTATTGGTGTCTCAGGGTTATTAGGATATAATCTAACCTTTAACTGGGATACAATCAACAAAAGAAAAAAGAAAGCAAAATATAACCAGAGACACTGAAAGTAAGAACAATCTGACAGTAACCAGAAGTGAGATGGGAGGGAATAATGGTGGGAAGGGTTTTCAGGAACTACTAAAAAGGACATATGGACAAAACCAAGGGGGGCAGTGGAAGCAAGGGAGGGAGCGGATTTGGCCAGGGTTGCGGGGAACAGTGGAGGAAAATGCAGACAACTGTAATTGAACAACAATAAATTTTTTTAAAAAAATATAAAATAAAACTATGAACAGTAAAATGAAATAAACTCACAACTATCAACAAATGAACCTAAAAGATAGGAAAGCCAATGAAAACAAAAACTAAGCAAACAACTGGAACAGGAACAGAATCAGAGAAATGGACATCACATGGAGGGATTTCAGCAGGGAGTGGGAAGGGTGGAATGGGGGGAAAGGTACAGGGAAGAAGAAGCATAATTAGTAGGCATAAAATAGATGGGGAGAGATAAAATTGGTATAGGAAACAGAGGACTCAAAGAAATTATATGTACAATCCATGGACATGAACTAAGAGGGGGAGAATGCTGGAGGATTAAGGGGGCAGGGCAGAGGGGGGATAAAAGGGGGAAATTGGGAAAACTGTAATAGCCTAATCAATAAAAAATACTTAAAAGAAATGAGGAAGTCTTTAGTTGCTTTATCTCAAAAATAGGGAAATTAAGTTTTAGCTTATATTCATCACTAGTGGCCAATGGAAACAGGAGTGAGAGGTGGAATTCCTAGGTGAGAAAGAGTTGGGTACATTCCAGGAACCACAACTCTAGCTGGACCTCATGAGGTAGGGGGTGTTGATCTTGGTAGCTGAGATAGAAGACACATTAGATTCAGATCACAAAAACCTAATAGTCTACATAAAAAGTATAGACTTATCCTAAAAGTATAGATGGAACAGCTGAAAGGTTTCAAATTTGGAGAGATATTCCATTTTGTTTTGTTTTATTTTGTTTTATTTTACTGTGGTATGGTGAATGGATTGAAGGTGGCATCACTAGAGTCAAGACTAGATTGTAAAGTCTATGTGAAAGGTGATAGAACCCTGCACCAGGGTAGTGAGAATGGTGATGCACTCATTCATCTAACAGATGTTGACACTCCATTTTGCACTGGTACTGGTCTTGATTTTCGGCAATACTAGTGAACAACTAGGAAAATACCACCATCTACATAGAGCTTAAAATATGGTGGGACAATGAATGAAGTAGACAACTATGTCTTTTCCCAAATCATGGCTTGAAGTTGAGTTTTGTGAGCAATACGGCCCCTCCCACTGGACTGTGAGCAACTTGTGATCAATGTCTTGTTATCTTGACACCTCTGATACTAGCTAGAACACTGCTATGAAAATAGTATGTGATCAGTAAGTGTTGCTATGAGAAACTACATGTCATGCTATTATGAGAATTAATGAAATAATCTTCATAACAAACCATAATACAAGTTCATTGTATAAAAGGCACTATAAAAATCCAAGCATTTTTTATCGTTCCCCATTCTAACCCTACAGAGTTCAACAATTCATATAGAAAAAGCCCTGTGGTGGGGGCTCTGCCCACAGGCCCCCCCCCCATCTACCACGGATGAGGTTAAGTCTACCAAAGCATGATCCGTTTGGGGAGGAAAAGTGACCAATCTCTCAAAGGAGAAGGGCCAGGAGCCTGTTCCTCAATGGACTTTTATTGGGTTTATTTGCATAGGAGCACAAAGCCTATATGTAAAGCTCATCAATCATTGTCAGGCAGTAATGATTAAACAATAGATAACATTCAAAGAACTATGAGGGCTTATTTTAAGTCAGGGTCTGTTAGCTAAAGGGCCATAAAACTTTGGAGAAATAAACTAATTTCATGCTTGGGCCCTTATCATTTAAATTGAGGGTATTAGCAAAGCAAGTTTCACAGGCTTTTATGCATTCTTTCTTAGGCCTGATCACCCCAGGGAACCCACTCTTTCCAGCACAGGGCTGCACCCACCTCCAGCATCGTTTCAGGCTTAAGTCTGGCAGGGGAAGTAAGGCAGCCAAGAGATTGGGAGACCTCTTGCAGACAGAATGAGGACTCTGGCTATGTCAAAGCTAAGGGGTGAGGATCCATTGCCCCCTTTTTCTATAGTGCCCCCCCAAGCCCTTTCCTGAGGGCCCCTCATGACTGTGCAAGTCTTAGGTTGTCTCTCCCTTGAGGAATTGTACCCATCATTGACTAACTGGTGATTCACTGGGGCCAGGCAGGGTGAAGTAAAGGGGGCAGAGTTGGTGCTCCTGCCATAGAGATAAGCTTTGTCTCCTTAGTGGCTTAGGGTTCCAAGGTCTCTTTACTCAGCCTTAGCCAGGGGGGATTACAGCTTCTGAAACCAGGCAAGGTGATTCCCAACAAAGGCCCATTTAAACTTCTGTGAACCTTCCTTTGTTATAAATGAATAAGTCAGAGTGGACCCACCTTCCTTATTTCTTGTCACTATTGTAATTTTATATTGATTTTTGTTTATTTGAGTGACATTAATTTTTCCTTTAAGCCTTTGAGCCCTTTGAGAGGACAATATCTGTATTCAACACTGTTCCCAACAGCTAACACTGAGACTGATACATCATAGGCACTCAGTAAATATTTACAACAAGAATGAATAAATTAACAATACAGATAGGTAAAGTGTTGTTGGGAAAAACCAATTGCAATAGTCTCCCTCTTATCCCCAGCTTCACATTCTGCAATTTTAGTTATGTGTGGTCAACCTGAGCTTGAAAATAATAAATGGAAATTCTTGAAATAAAATATTCATGTGTAAAGTTCACATTGTTCTGAGTAGCATGTGGAACTCTTGTGCTGTCCCACTCCATTCCACCCAAGATGTGAATTACCCTATCATCCAGTATATTCCAGCTGTGTAGGCTACCAGCCAGTCAGTCATTTAATCTCTCTTCTCTGTTATCATATTGATTGTCACAGTATCACAGTGCTATGTTTAAATAAGCCTAAGTTTACTTAACAATGGCCCAAAGTCCAAGAGTAGTGATTCTGGGAATTTGGATATGTCAAAGAAAAGCCATAAAGTGCTTCTGTTAAGGAAAAGGGAAAAAAAGTATGATGTGGGTCCTAAGATCTACAGTAAAAACAATCTATTTGTGAAGAAGGAAAAAAATTATCCTAGTTTGGCTCTTTCCCCTTGAACTGAAAAAAGTACAGCCACAGTGCATAAGTGCTTAGTTGAAATGCACAATAAATAAATAAATTTTTACATGGAAGACATGTATTCCAATTGAGAGAAGCATATTGTGCCAGAACACATTGAAACTATATAAATACTTCAACAAAGGATCCCCCAAAATGAGTGATACCAAGCCATTTACTGGAAGTAAGGGATCATTACACTAAGATATTTTGAGAGAGCACATTCACTTAACTATTATTACAACATATTGTTATATTTGTTTTATTTTATTATCAGTTATTTTTAATCTTTTACAGTGCCTAAATTATAAATTAAAATTCATCATGGTATGTATGCATAGGAAAACATAGTAAACATAGAGTTTAATATTATCTGTGGTTTTAAGAATTCACTGGTGATCTTGGAATGTATCTCTCACAGATAAGTGAGACTACCGTAATCACAACTGGAAAAGATTTCCAAAAATTTTCTGGGCATTTGAGGTGAAACTTGAAGAGGAGGAGGTTCTTCCAGAATGGAATTGTGCTGTAGGTTGGAGGAGGGGCAGTGACATTCTTGGAAGAAAGATAAGAATAGGTGAGTCTTCTGAAGATGGCAGAGGAGTGAGTGGAAGTTACACTAACCAACTCCCGAGACCAATCTGGAATTACAACTAAATTGTGGAGAAATAACCTGGAACAACCAACTGAACAATAGTGAGATAAAGGCCTTATAACCATAGACAGACAGAAGAAGCATGACTGGTAGGGAATACAGTAGAGACAAGTGTGGGCTGGCTGGGTGCCCTTGGGTGGCAGCTAAAGCACTGGAGGAATATCTCAGCAACTTGGGTGATTCCCCCAAGAAGTATGAGACCTAAAGCCTAAACTTGGATTGCCCAGCCTACAGCACCAGGGCCTGAAAAGCACACAGATAACATCCAGCTGCAAAAAGAGGCAGGGCTGCTCTCTGCCAGAAATGGAGGACTGGAGCTGCAAAGAGCTGTTTAAAGGGCCAGCACATAAATTTTCAGTTTCAGCCACTTATCCTGGGCTTTAGAAATTATGGGGGTGGTGAAGAAGAGTGGGCTAGAGCTGTTTGATGAGAGATTGGAAACAGAGGCTTTGGGGAGAGAACTGAGAGAGTAGCCACTGGGATCCCAATGTTGAGTCATCCCTAAAATAGTGGTTACCATACTGCTCAGACAGACCACTTGCCTCTGAGTGGCAGCAGCCTAAGGGAAAACAATAGCCCTGACTCTAGGAGGGATTCTGCCCCTCCTTGTGGAACTTAAACATAACTGCTGAGTGACTAGATTAATAACTGAAGGAGTCAGACACAAAGAGTACATTTATGGTAGTCTCCAACAAGATGCCTAAGGCCACAAAAGTCAGATCCAGAAAGAAAAACAACCTTGGCTGGTGTAGCTCAGTGGATTGAGCTCCAGCCTGCAAATCGCAAAGTTGCGTGTTCAATTCCCAGTCAGAGCACATGCCTTGGTTGCAGGCCAGGTCTCCATTTGGGGGCATGGGAGAGGCAACTGACCAACAAAATTCTCTTACATTGATGTTTCTTTCATCTTTCTCCCTCCATTCCCCTCTCTCTAATAATAAATAAATAACTTTTAAAAGAAAAAAAAACAATGGTATATATTAGATGATATAAAAATGAAATCCACTGTGATCTCTATGATTTGCAGTATTTTCTTTCCCGCACAGCTTTATAACATTCATTTCTTGTCCTTCAAGTTTGTGCATATTAGTCACTACACTTTATACCATAATTTATTTCAATTCAAATATTTTGCCTCTCCCTTACTCAGTTTTACCTTCTTCTTCTTTATTATTCTTATTTTAAAATTTGTTTTTTTCTATTGCTATAACTTGTTTCCATTCTGCACTCTTACTATTTCTCCTCTGTCTAGCCTCTCAGAATGATTTTTCTTGTCAATGGTAATCTCACATTCTTTTTCCTGCCCTTAAAATACCTGTGTTCTCTTTCTACCTTTAGCAATCTTTGCACATTGGTTATGGATAGGGTAGCTGTCATTGCATTTTTTCAATTTTGTCTTTAGATCCTGGCTACTTCTGTATTTTCAGTCTAAAATTTTACTAGTTCCTTGCATACTCTTTTGTCTTGTCTCAAATTTTAATTATGTCCTGGCTTAACCTGTTTTTTTCCTCTTTCATCCTGCCCTTTTTTTCTTTTTCTTTTCATCTCAAATTTTAATTTTCCCCTGCCTTAGCCTGGTTTTTGTTCCTCACTCTTAGTATTCACTCCCCTTCTATCACTTCAAAATCACTTCATTTTCCTTTAGACATCAATTAATGTTTTCTTCTTTCTTTATTTTTCATTTCTTCTCCCAATGCCACCTATATTAATTTTAGCTTATCTGTTGTTCATAGTGCTGTTATAGATCTTTCTACCACAATTTGGTTCCATTTTTTAATTATTTATTTAGATTTTCCATTTCTTTTTCTCTCTCACCTTATTTTATTTTATTTAATGAAACACTATATGTTGCTCTTCTCTCACTCAATTCGACCTTCTCATTCCCTCTTCAATTTATGGTCTGAATTTTACTTTCTCTCTTTCCACTTCTCCAGTCCCCTACTCTTATTGGTGCTATTCCATCTACTCTCTCAAAATCATTTTATTTTCAAGATAGCCAATCTATCAGATGTAGAGTTGAAAACACTGGTAATCAGGAAAATCACAGAACTGTTGAGTATGGTCACAAAATAGAAGAAGTGAAAGCTATGCAAAGTGAAAGCTATGCCAAGTAAAATAAAACAAAATGTATAGGAAAACAACACTGATGAGAAGGAAAATAGAACTGATATCAATGATTTGGACCAGAAGGAAGAAATAAACTTTCAACCAGAACAGAATGAAGAAACAAGAATTAAAAAATATGAGGACAGGCTTAGGAACCCATGGGACAATTTAAATGTTGCAATATCTGAATCATAGAGGTACAAGAAGGAGAAGAAGAGCAAGAAGTTGTAAACTTATTTGAAAAAATGATATAAGAGAACTTACCCAGTCTGGCAAAGGAAACAGACTTCCAAGAAGTTCAGGAAGTTCAGAGAGTTCCAGTAAGTTGGACCAAAGGAAGCACACACGAAGGCACATCATATTTACATTACCTGTGATTAAAAATGAGGGGAGAATCTTAAAAGCAGCAAGAGAAAAGGAGACAGTTACCAACAAAGGAGTTCCTGGAACACTGTCAGCTGATTTCTCAAAAGAAACCTTGCAGGCAAAAGGGGTTGGAAAGAAGTATTCAAAGTCATTAACAGCAAGGACCTACATCCAAGAATACTCTATCCAGGAAAGCTATCCTTTAGAATGGAAGGGCAGATAAAGTGCTTCCCAGATAAGGTCAAGTTAAAGGAGTTCATCATCACAAACCTTTATTATATAAAACATTAAAGGGCCTTATGTAAGGAACAGAAGATGATAATAATGTGAACAGTAAAATTATAACAATCTCAAAACTATCAATAACTGAATCTAAAAAAACAAATTAAGAAATAACTACAAAAGGAACAGAATCACAGAAATGGAGATTGCATGGAGGGTTATCAGTGGGAAGGGGGAGGGTGAGAATGAGGGAAAAGTTTACAGGGAACAAGAAGCATAATTTTTACATACAGAATAGATGAGGGGAGGTCAAGAATAGTATAGGATATGGAGAAGCCAAAGGATTTATAAGAACAACCCATGGACATGAAATAAGGTGGGGGGATGATTGATGACACAGGAGGTGCAGGGCAGAAGGGATAAAGGGGAGAAAAAAATGGGGTAAACGTAATGGCATAACCAATAAAATATACTAATAAATTATTTGCTTTCAGTAGTATACCTCATATTCACTCTCCTTTCTTATAATCATCTTAATCTCCTTAAACACTTATTAAAACTGGTTCATTTGCTGCTGATAGTGGAATTGTGGACAGGAGTTATTTTTGAGGGTGTGGGTCTGCTTCCTGTACTTTTTTATTTTCTTCTGGCAGAGCCAACATGATGTGGTGGGCAGATTGGCCCTCAGTAAACAAGCTCAAGAGAAGGACCCACCACAGAATGACCTAACAAAAATCAAAACTCAATTAGATGTAGAGAGCTGGCATAAACAGCATAAAGGGCATACCAAGAACATCAAATTCAGGAGATCAAGAAGACTGCACCCAAGAATCCAACAGGTCTTCTACCAAAGAAGTTATCACCACAAAAACAGAAAGTCAAAACAGATAAATCAAAGAAGCAGAAGCAAATAGGAAAGTTTCCAAAAGGGAGGATGGCAAAGAAACAACCCCTAAGCAAAAGGAAGGAGAAATTAACAGAAGGAGTGCTAAATGATATAGAGGCAAGTAAACAATCAAACATTCAGTTCGGTGGTTATACGGAAGCAAAATGAGCTCAGTGAGAATCCAAAAAGAAACTAGAAGGAAGCTATAAGGACTTACTGCTAATTACCTCAGCATGAAAAAGGAAATAAAAACAACTAAGAAGATCCAGGAGCAAATGAAGAATACTGTTTCGGAATCATAGAATACAGTAGAAGGTAATAGAAGAAAGGTAGATGAAGCAGAGGACTGAATCAGTGAGCTGGAGGAAAAAGTAGAAAACAATTCAGAGACACAGTAAGAAAAGGAAAAAAAGATTCAAAAAGAATAAATAGGGGTTAAGGGAATTGCAGGACAACAGGAAACATAATAATATCCATATAATAGGGATACAAGAAGGAGAAGAAAAGGAGAAAGAAACAGAAAACCTGTTTGAAAACTTAATGATGGAAAACTTCCCTAATTTGAGGAGAGAAGTCACAAAAATTCAGGAAACACATACAGTCCATATCAACAAGACCCCAAACAGGCCCACTTCAAGACACATAAAATTAAAATGGCAAAATTGCAAGATGAAGAGAGAATCTTAAAGGCAGGAAGAGAGAAACAGGAAGTTACATACAAGGGAGCCCCAATAAGACTAGCAGCTGACTTCTCAATGTAAATGCTCCAAGCCAGAAGGGAATGACGGGAAATATTCCAAGTAAGGAAAACCAAAGGCCTACAACCAAGAGTACTCTATTCAGCAATGTTCTCAATTAAAATGGAAGGCCAAATAAAGAATTTCCCAGACAAAAGAATCCTCAAAGAATACACCTCCACCAAACCAGTTTGGCAAGAGATGCTAAAGGCTCTGCTTTATGAAATAGAAAAAAGTGAGAGAAAGAGGAACACAGGTATGAAACAATGGCAATGAATAAGTACTTAAGTCACAGAGGTCCAGGAAGCACAGAGGGTTCCAATGAAGTTGAACCCAAAGAGATCCACTCCAAGACAAATCATAATTAAAATGGCAAAATTTAGAGACAAAGAAAGACCTTAAATGCATCAAGGAAGAGAAAGGAAGTAGCATACAAGGGAGCGCTGATACAGTTAGCATCTCACTTCTCAAGTAAACACTACAATACAGAAGGGAATGACAAGAAATACTCTGATTAATGAAAAGCAAAGGCCTGTATTTGAACAGCAATAAAGAAAAAAATAAAAAGAAAACCAAAGACTTGCAACCAAGAGTACTCTACCCTGCAAGGCTCTCAATTAAAATGGAAGGGAAAATAAGGTATTTCTCAGATGAAGAAGGCTGAAAGAATCCTCCTCCAATAAACCAGCATTGCAAGATATAATAAAGGGACTGCTTTAAGAAGATGAACATAAAGAGTGTGGAAGAGATAGCAATACATGTCCAAAGGTGGGGAAATTGCAATGAATATGTACCTATCAGTAATAACCTTCACGTAAATGGATTAAATGATTCAATCAAAAGATAAAGGGTAGCTGAGTAAATATGAAAACATGATTCACATACATGCTGCCTATAAGAGACCTACCTCAGGACAAAAGACCTACACAGACTGAAAGTGAAGGTTTGGAAGAAAATATTCCAAGGAAATGGACAGGGAAAAAAGGCTGGAGGACTAACACTTATATCACACAAAACAGACTTTAAAACAAAGGCCATAAAAAAAGACCCAGAATTACACTTACTAATAATTATGGGAAGATTCCATCAAGAAGACATAAACATTGTTAACATATATGCATCCAACATAGGAGCACCCAAATATATAAGGAAAATCTTGGAGGACCTGCAGAAACCTATAGATAGCAACACATTTATAATAGGGATTTTAACACACCACTGTGAACAATGGATAGTTCTCCCAAACAAAGTATCATCAAGGATATTGTGGCACTGAACCACACACTAGATCAAGTTGAGTTAACTGATTATATATCTATCTATATCTATATAAATATATCTATATAGGTATGTTTATATCTATGTAGGTATCTATCTATATCTATATGGATACCTATATATATATATATATATATATATATATATATATATATATATATATATATATATGTTTTTATTCAAAAGAAGGAAATCGCAATCTTTTCAAATGCACATGGAACATTTTCAAAGACACAGATGGGACACAAAACAAGCTTCAACAAATTCAAAAAAATTGAAATCATATCAAGCATTTTCTCAGAGCACAAGAGTGTGAAACTAGAAATCAACATCAAAGAAAAAAACTCAAATCATTCAAATTCACAGAGGATGAATAACATGTTATTAAAAATGATGGTTTAAAAATGAGTTGAAGGAAGAAAACAAAAATGTTTCTGGAAGCAAATGAAAATGAACGCACATTTTATAACACTTGAAAATCTATGAGACCCAGCAAAGACAGTCCTGAGAGGGAAGTTCTCAGCAATAGAAGCCTACCTAAAAAAAAAGATAGAAACAATTCACATAATCAGCCAAATGCAACATCTACAAGAAATGGAGGAACAACAAAAAACAAAGCCCAGAGCAAGCAGAAGAAAGGAAATAATCAAGATCAGAACAGAATTTAATGACACAGAGAGGAAAACAAAAACAATCAAAAGAATCAATGAACCTAGGAGCTGGTTCTTTAAAAAGATAAACAAATTCAACAAGCTTTTAAACAGACTCATCAAGAAAAAAAGACAAAGGGCCCAAATAAACAAAATCAGAAATGAAAGAGGAGAGATTACAACTGATACCACAGAGATAAAAATGATTGTGGGAAATTATTAAAAACATTTATATGGTAAGAAATTTGAACACCTAGGTGAAGTGGATGAATTTCTAGAAACATATAATTTTTGAAAACTGAATCAAGAAAAATCAGGAAGGCTGAACAGACCAATAACACCTAGTGAAATTGAAGCACTAGTCAAAAAACTCATGAAACACAGAAGCCCTGGACAGGATATTTTCACAGAATTTTAAAAAGCACTTAGGAAGAGCTAATCTCTATCTTTCTCAATCTATTCCAAAAAATTCCAAGAGTGGAGACGCCCAAACTCTTTTTATGATGGCAGTATCATCCTGATCTCAAAAGCAGATAAAGACACAAGGAAGAAAGTAAAGGTTAGGCCAATATCACTGATGAACATAGATGCTAAAATCCTCAACAAAATATTGGCAAACTGCATCCAGCAATGCATCAAAAAGATCATACACCATGATCTAGCAGGATTCATCCCATAGATGCAAGGATGATACAACACTCACTACTCAAAAAACATAATATATCACATAAACAAAAAAAAATCATATAATCACATCAGTAGATGCTGAAAAAGCATTTGATAAAGTTAAACACACTCAGGAAAGTGGGAGTACAGGGAGCATAGCTCAAAATGATAGAGGTCAAATATGAGACACATACAGCCAACATCATACTCAATGGACAAAAACTAAAAGCTTTCCCACTAAGATCAGGAACAAGACAAGGATGTCCACTTTCACCACTTCTATTCAACATAGTATTGGAAGTTTCTAGCCACAATAATAAGACAAAAATAGTATAATGAGTAGAAAAGGGGGAAGCGTTTTCAGGAACATGTATGAAGGACACATGGACAAAAGCAAAGTGGGGATAGGATCAGGGGTGGGAAGTGGGAATAGTTGGGGTAGGGGAAGTGGGGGGGGAATGGAGGCAAGTGTACTTGAACAATAAAAATGTGAAAAAAAAAAGAAATAAAAGGCATACAAATCAGAAAGGAGGAAGTAATACTGTCAATTTGCAAATTATATGGTAGTATACATAGAAAACACTATAGAGTCCACCAAGAAAACTACTTGACCTAATAAGTGAATTTGGCAAAACATTGGGATGCAAAG
This sequence comes from Anoura caudifer, assembly GCA_004027475.1. Classification (NCBI taxonomy): domain Eukaryota; kingdom Metazoa; phylum Chordata; class Mammalia; order Chiroptera; family Phyllostomidae; genus Anoura; species Anoura caudifer. Next base: position 19,552 of record PVKU01009923.1, on the reverse strand, counting down.
TCAATATTTAGAAATAAAGGGCATTTTTTACAGTGACAAGAAAATATCAGAAAAATTAGGAAAATAATCCTACTTGCTATAGCAACAAGAAAAATAAAGTACCTAGGAATAAACCTTACAAAAGAGGTAAAAAAATCTCTACTCAGAAAACTGCACAACAAAGAAGAAAGAAATTAAGGATTACACAAATAAATGGAAGTATAATTCGTGTTCATGCATCAGAATTACCGTAATCAATATGTGTATACTACCCAAAGCTATCTATAGATTCAATGCAATCCCTATTAAAATAACAATCACATATTTCACTAATATAGAACATACATTTCAAAAATTATATAGAACCATAAATGACTCCAAAGAGCCTCCGCAATTTTGAGAAAGAAGGACAAAGTAGGAGAGATCACAATACCTGATATTAAACTATATTACAAGACCACTATGATCAAAATAGTCCGCTACTGTCATAAGAACAAACATAAAAATCAATGGGACTGAATAGAGAGACCAGAAATAACCCCATGTATCTATGGTCAATTAATATTTGGCATAGGGGGCAGGCACATAAAATGGAGGAAATGTAGCCTCTTCCTTAAATAATTTTGGGAGAACTGGACAGCTACATGGAAAACAAATGAAACTCAACCGCCAACTTATACCATACACAAAAATGAAGTCAACGTGGATAAAAAACTTAAATATAATCATGACCCCATAAAAGTCCTAGAACGAACACAGGCAAGACAAATTCATATATTCCACACAGCAATGTTTTCACCAATATGTCCCCTAAAGTAAGGGATATAAAGGAAAGAATAAACAAATGGGACATCACCAAATTAAAAAGCTTCTGCATAGCTAATAAAAACCTTAGCAAAATGAAAATGGAACCACCCATATGGGAAAATACATTGCCAACGATACTTGTGACAAGGATTTGATGTCTAAAATATATAAATAACTAAGATGGCTCCGTACCAAGAAGACAAACAACCCAATTAAAAAATGGGCAAAGTATCTGAACAGATGCTTTTCCAAGGAGGATATACAGAGGGCCCAGAGACATAAAAAAGGATGTGCAGCATCACCAGCCATCAGACAGATGCAACTTAAAACCACAATGAGATACCACTTCTCACCTCTCACAATGGCCACCACAAACAAATCAACAAACATGTGTTGGCAAGCTTATGGACAAAAAGGGAACACTAGTACACTGTTTGTGGGAATGCAGACTGGTGCAGACACTGCAGAAAACAGTATGCAATTTCTTCAGACAACTAAAAATGGTACTGCCTTTTGATCCGGCAATTCCGCTGCTGAGATTATGCCCTAAGAATCCCAAAACACCAATTTAAAAGAACCTATACACCCCAATGTTCTTAGCAGCACAATTTACAATAACCAAGTGCTGGACTCAACCTAGTGCCCATAAGTAAATGAGTGGATCAGGAAACTGTGGTATTTTACACAATGTTGTATATTATGTAACAGAGAAAGAAGAAACTCCTTGTCTTCTCAATATCATGGATGGGACTCTAGAGCATTATGCTAAGTGAAATAAGCTAGGCAGTGAGAGACAAATACCATATATCTCACCTATAACTAGAACCTGATCAACAGAACTTTTGCTACAGAATGTTTTAAAAGGTATAGATAATGAATCTTGGTAATGGGGAGCAAACTCACATCTAAAGTTCCAAGATACAAACATTAAGTTATCTAACATGGATCAGGGTGGGTAAGATTTCAGGGAAAACCTCATTCTTGAGTTGGATCTTGATAGAAGCAATGGTAACTTCAGAATCTTATAAAAAATATGAATGCTTGTATTAACCACATAATAAAAATATGTAATAGGTTATAATTGACAAATAAAAGGAATGAAAGAGATTAGCAAAAGCTAAGCACAGAGTCCAAGCTGAGACCTTCATTTTCGTTTATGTTCAGAGATGGGCACAGATTTGGTCCACAGTTTAAGATTTCCCGATATTAAGTTTTTAGTTTCTCTTTAAATGACCTTTTTTAAGTTTAATTTATTGAAGTGAGATTGGATAATAAAATTTCAAAGGATTCAAGTGTATAATTCAATGATATATCATCTGTATATCATCCAAAATCTAGTCTCCTTCAATCACCATTTATCCCGACAATACCCTCTTCAACCCACCCCTCTAACTTTAATAATCACCATACTGTTGTCTGCGTCTATCAGTTTGTTTGGTTATTTGGTTGCTTTGCTTAATTCCTTCACCTTATTTACCCACTCACCCCCTATTCCCTTGTGCTCTGACAGCTGTCAGTTTGTTCTTTTTAAATTCCATTTCTCAGGTCCTACACTCTTGGAATGGTAGGCTATACAAACTCAGTCAGCCTTGAACACTCTATCCCTTGAGATATGACAAAATATCTAGGGATTTAGGTAACACCAAATCATTGAGCAGTACTCCTGGTCATGACAATAGCATTTCCTGGGAGAATGGTTTCTTTCTTCAGTGCTATAGCTGTTATTGGGAGCCTTGACTCTTCAGCAAGGCAGTCTAATACACAGCTCTTTCGCATGCTTCTGCAGTCATGCCTCTTTGAGTTCTTTCCATGGCTCAGTGCTGACAAGAAGGCGGTACAGGACAAACTTCTGGTTTCCAATCTGTGAGAAACTCTAAGGTAAGTAATGGCCAAGCCAGACAATGTACTTAAAATTGAGCTGGGGGAGTATTAGGAATGTAGAGAACAAGACAAATTATGACTATTATCAATATCCACCAGATAGGCACATATATACATTCATATACTTGCTTCTTTCATAATTAAAACAGTGAAATTACTGCTCATGGAATTTATATTGGCCCTCCAAATATTGGCCAAAAATTCTTAAAATGTTGACCACGTTCACTCACTCCTATTTTACATTTACATGGAGACTTTTGTACTAGATATTCAATATGCTTCCATATGCTTTATGACTGTAATGTTCATACTAAAATAATATTTGAACCGAAGCACTTAGGAGTGATTTATATTATTTATTTACTTTTATTGTTGTCCAAGTACAATTGTCTTCATTTTCACACCACCATGCCCCCCACCCCACCCATCCCCACCTCCCATTTTCAACAATACCCCCTTTGGCTTGGTCCATGGGTCCTTTATACAAGTGTTTTGATAGAACTTCCCCTATAATCCCTGCCTCCCCTCCCCCTTGGTTACTGCCAGTTTGTTCTAAATTTCAGTGCCTCTGGTTATATTTTGCTTGTTTTTTTTTTATTAGATTCCACTTATAGGTGAGAACATATGGTATTTGTCTTTTAGCACCTGGCTTATTTCACTTAGCAAAATACTCCCTGTTTCCATTCATGCTGTGGTGAAGGGTAGGGGTTCTTTCTTTCTGCTGTGTAGTATTCCATTGTGCAAATGCACCATAGATTTTTTATCCACTCATTTACTGATCAGAACTTAGGTTGCTTCCAGCACTTGGCTATTGTAAATTGTGCTGCTGTGAACATTGGTGTGCATAGATTCTTTTGAATTGGTGTTTCAGAGTTCTTACAGTAGAATCCCATCAGTGGAATTGCCAGATCAAAAGGCACTTCCATTTTCAGTTTTCTGAGGAAATTGTATACTGTTTTCCACAGTGGATGCACCAGTCTACATTCCCACCAACAGTGTACTAGGGTCCCCTTTTCTCCACAACCTTATCAGCACTTATTGTTTATAATTGGCAGATGCTTTATTGTTTGTTGATTTGTTTATGATGGCCTTTATGAACATTGTGAAGTGGTATCTCTTTTTTATTTTAATTTGTATCTCTCTGATAGCTAGTGATGCTGAGCACCCTTTCATATATCTCTGGCCCTCTGTATGTCCCCCTTGGAGAAGTGTCTGTTCATGTCTTTGCCCATTTTTTAATCAGGTTGTTTGTGTTGCTGGAGTGGAGTCATGCATGTTCTTTAACTATTTTGGAGATCAAACCCTTGTACCAAGTATCATTTGCAAATGTATTTTCCCATATGGTTGGTTCTCTTTTCATTTTATTGCTGTTTTCTTTAGTCATGCAGAAGCTTTTTATTTTGATGAGGTTCCAATTTGTTTATTCTTTCCTTTATATCTCTTGCTCTAGGGGACATATCGGTGAAAATATTGTTGAGTGGAATATGTGAGGTTTTCCTGTCTGTATTCCCCTCTAGGATTTTTATGGTGTCAAGCCTTATATTTAAGTCTTTTACCCAACTTGAATGTATTTTTGTGTATTGGGGAGGAACTCTGTCCAGTAGAGCTCTCCCAGGTGCCGTGAATGAGAAATAAGTCATCTCAGACACAATCTTGTTGTTCCAGTGGGAAAGAGGGTGGCAATTCCCTTTAGTGGTGAATGCCCCAAACCCTTCTCCCAAATGGCTTTTATTGTGAATCATGTGTGTAGGTGTATGCAAGATACATGCATAGCTCATCAATGAATGTCAAAAGGTTATAGTCATACAAAAACTGATATTATCTATAGATAACAGTTGAAGGAACACAGAGATTTGTCATAGGTCAGGGTCTGTAAGTCAAGCTTATGCTAGATGGTCTTTAAGATGTGTTTCATGAGATAAGGAGTTTACTCCTTATGTCTTGGACTTAATCATCCAGTTTACATCGACAGAGCCATACAAAGCAAAGCAGAGTGAGCTTCAAAGGAAACAATGTACATTTCAGGCCTGATTCTCGCAGGAACCCTCGGTGTTAGAGTTGGGTCATCTCTGCCTCCTTAGTTACCTGGTTTTCCAGGGAGACTTACTAGCCCCATTCAGAGCCTGCTCTTGTGGTACTGTGATCTCTGTAATCAAACAGAGTGGTCCCCAACAGTGTATACTGTAAGTTGGTGATTTATAATATCTTCTACAGTTCCTGTGCTTTAGAATGAAGGTGATATAGATCTATACAATCAGAGAACTTTACATGTTTTTGTCTCACTCAAACTGGGCCTAAACCTTTCATTAAAATGATGAGTTGCTAATAATACAAAGGGAAGGGTGGCCTGGTCATTATTCTGATTGGGATGACATTCAGCCTCAGCTATACATGGTGTAGTTGTGATGGGCCCCTTCCTCACTCTCTTGGTTTAAATCCCACCTGGTTTCTTGCTGCTAGAGTCTCCAGACTTCTACTTGGAGGCCATAAAATCTGAGCTGGTGATTCAGCAGCTCTCTCTGAGCTGAGACCAAGTCTGTTGCTGTGCATAGGAAATGTAGAGGGTCCATGATGCTTTATAGATGCAAAAGTCTCTTCTATAAAGTGAGGTGTTAGTTTTGGTCAGGAGGTTTGTGGGGGCAGTACTCACTTGGGGTCCACATGGCCTTCCACCTCATCACCCAACCATGAAGCCCCTGTTTTGTAATGTGCCATAGTGAGCTTACACTGGAGATTACTTTTGAGAAAGGGCTTCAGTCACTTCAAACAAAAAGTATAAAAGCCAATGAACTTCATGGTATATAAACTTTTTAAATATTTTATTTATTTATTTCTAGAGAGGGGAAGAGAGGAAGAAAGAGAGAGAACACAGTGTGCAGTTGCCTCTCAAGCACCCCGCACTGGGGACTGGGCCTGCAACCCATGCATGTGTCCTAGAATAGGAATTGAACCAGTGACCCTTTGGTTCTCAGGCCAGCACTCAATCCACAGAGCCACATCATCCAGGGCTGGATTGTTCCCCCTCCCCTGGCATGTCCTGTCCTTAGTAACAATTCTGCTCTTAGTATCTTAATATTCTAGATACTAGCTACTTAATCTATCTTTGACCCAGTTTTCACATCTGTAAAGTGAAAATGGTAACAATAAAGATATTAGAGATATTCTGAAGATTGAAAAAAGTATTATATGCAAATAATTTATTACCTGGCAGTTAGAAAGTGTTAGATACTATATTATTATTTTTACAGTGCAATCTATGCAAAGATAAAAATACTACCTAATTCAAGGTAGTGATAAGTGTTATGAAAAACAATAAAGCAGATAGGGAATAGAGAAGGATGGGGACAGGGAAGACTTCTCAGGGTGTCTTTTATGCATAGTTTTGAATATTTATTACTTCTCAATAAATTGAACTAAACCCCATAAATTATTGTCCTGAATAAACTGAGCAAGCAAATCATGAAGAATATATTCCAGGTAGAAAGAAAATAAAGTACAAAGGCCCTGGGGTTGGAAGGTGTTTGTCATGTTATATATGAACCATAAAAAGATCAGTGTTGTAGAGCTTATAAGTTCACATCATGAGAAAAAAATGTCTTTGTAACTTTGTATGGTAATGTTGTTAATGGGACTTTGTGGAGATCATTCTTCCATATACAGGGTGGGAAAAAGTAGATTTAAGTTGTTTGTGTGGAAAATATTACAATAATTCATAAATAATAATACAAGAAAAACTGTTTCATGAACTCACAAATGTAAACCTATGTTTCCCTCACCTTATATACAAATATCAAATCATTATATTGTACACCTGAAACTATAACATTTTTTCACTTATACCTCAACTTAGAAAAAGAAGACCAGTGTAGAAGAACAATGTGAGCAATGTAGAGAACAACAAAATTAAGTCAGGGAAATAAAGAGAGGCCAGCTAATAGAAGGTTTAAAGAAGCCAGAACTCCCCCAACTTCTCTGATAAACAGTAATTACATTGGGCCCATGATAAGTATACCAACTGCCAGAACTTTCCCTCTGGAAGTTCTAATGTAATATAATCTACTGCATGGCAGCTAACATCTTAAGTGCTAACACAGACAAAAATTCTGTCTCAATGGGGCTTATTCCAATAGGGAAATTTTAAAATAAACATCTTTAAAAATCACATAGTACATTAAATATTATTCCATGCTAAAATACAAGCAAAACATAACCTACTAATTGCAACTGGCAGCGCTTGGGGTATGGGAGGGTTGCATTTTTATACGGGATGGTCACATCTTGGTTGGATATATAAATTTTGGAGTTATCAGCATGTTGATAGTATTTAAAGCTAAGAGACTGGCAGAGATCACCAAGGAAATGGGTATAGTTAGAGAAGATATCCCAAGCAACTCCATCAATATATTTGGAGATTGGGGAGGTAAGGGGGCATCAGCAAAGGAGATTGAGGAGGAGCAGCCAGAGAGTGAAGAGAAGACCTAGGAGTTTGGGTGTCCTGACTATTAAGTGATGAAAGCATTCACAGGAGAAAGGAATACTAAACTGTGTCAACAAGCTGTTGCTAAGTCAAGTAAGATGAGAAGGAAGAGTTGACAATTAGATTTAAGAATTTATAAACTTCATAGGAGGGAAGACAGGTAGGTCAATGTCATGGTGGGAGTCTGAAGAAACTTTTCTGATTGCTTCTATTTTCTCAGCGAAGAAGAAACATGGTTATCACCCAAAAATGAAGATGGAAAGGTGGAGGTGGAAGTTTAGCAAATGAGAAGAGGTATGAAATAGTCATCTTGGAGAGTAAAAGAGTAAGGACCTGGAAAAATAGTGTTATGACTGCTAAGCGATATTAAGGATCTACTTGAAGATCATGGCTGTGAACTGAAAGTAAGACCAACAAGCATCACTGTGGGGATTTTCTTAGTCATGTAAGGTCATACAAGTGCAGTTGTAAAGTAGGTCATGTTCTTGCTAAGCAAAATGAGAGGGGACCAAAGATTTGATGGTATATACAGAAAACAATTATAATGCTTGGCCATGGAATTGAGGAGGAAAGAGAGGACATCAGGTAGGAGAGAGACAATGAAAATTTTGTATGTGTAATGAATTATAGGGTCTGCTATGGTTGAAGGAAAACTGGGATATATGGTACTAAAGGGAGTGATCCATAAAGATAAAACATGGCTGAAAGAGAAAAGAATGAATAAAACTGCAACTGTAGGGGTTGCAGTTATTGGTCATTAAAAAGCTAGTGTAGTGACTGGGTGAGGGTTGCAGAACAAGTCCAATGGAAAAGGGGAAGAGGTCAAGAACTGAGAGGCCAGGGTGTTGGAAGGATCATCTACATTGGTATTGAAATTACCAATATCTAATACTGGAGTAGGAAGGGAAAAAATGACTGTGAGGCAGAGGCTAAATTCATTAAAAAAGAGAAATGAGTGGAAGTTGCCCTAGGACTGGTAGAAGAGAACGAAAATGTGATATGGGGAGCTCCTATCTTCCTACAAGAGATTGAAAACTTTTAACAAAAAATATGGGTGATTCTGTATTTCAGAATGGTTTGTGAAACACTGTCAAGGCCTAAAAGCACTTTAAAGACTTCTGATGTTATTCTGAATGTGGTGGGGAGACACTGCAGGTGTTTGAGAATGGGAGTGACATAAGCCCTGCTTATCAGCCCAGTTGATCTAAGCAACTGCATTTTGGCCCCTGGTTCCTAGTTAACTGCCCAGACCCTCAACAATTAGCTTCACAGTCCCTCCTTTATTAGACACATTCCCAAAATCTAGGTCTCTGGACTGACTCCACTGTCCCCTGCCCAAGCAGTTTACCTGGACTCCTGGTTCCAATCACAGTGCTTTAAAGATAAGAAAATGGAAAGATAGAGGACTTATTCTGTGTCAAGCTCTGTTCCAAGTGGCTTTATCTATTTAGCCTACTTAATTCTAATAGTAATCTCATAAATTTGGCACTATTATCAATTTCACAGATGAGGAAATTAAGGCCCAGAGAGATTAAATAAGTTACATACCTAGACAAGTTACTTAACTTCTTTTGGCTTCTTTTTCTTCCCCTACAAAGTGGGAATAGACACACAACCATAACTATGACATATGGATTTTTCCTCTAATTTTATTAATTTTTTAAAAAATTAACAGCAGTCTACATTCAGGATTATCCTGTATTAATTTAAGATGTACAGCAAAGTGGTTAGAGAATCATAATATTTTAAAAGTGGTCCTCTTCTGCTTCAAGTACTCACCTGGCTCCATGCATATTTATCACAATATTATTATTTTTGATATCTCATTGTGGTTTTCATTTTTAAGTATATTTCATTGATTATGCTAATCAGTTGTCCTAATTTTTTTCTACCATTTATCAACCTTCCCCCCCTGCCCTGCCCCACCATCCAGCATTCGCCCTCCACCGCCTTAGTTCATGGCCATGGGTTGTACATATAAGTTCTTTGGCTTCTCCATTTCCTATTGTATCTTAACCTCTCCCTGTGTATTGTGTTCATACCAATTATGCATCTTATTCCTTGTACCTATTCACCTCATTCTCTCCCTCCCTCTCCCTACTGATAAGCATCCATGTGACTCCATTTCAGTGATTTTGTTCTTGCTCTAGTTGCTTAATTATTTTTTTTAGGTTCAGCTGTTGCTAGTTGTGAGTTTGTTGTCATTTTACTATTTGTATTTTTGATCTTCTTTTTCTTAGATAAGTCCCTTTAACATTTCATAAAATAAGGAATTGGTAAAGATGAATTCCTTTAACTTGACCTTATCTGGGAAGCACTTTATCTGCTCCTCCATTGTAAATGATAGCTTTGCTGGATAGAGTAATCTTGGATACAGGTCCTTGCCATTCATCACTTTGAATACTTCTTTCCAGCCCCTTCTTGCCTTCAAGGTTTGTTTTGAGAAATAAGCTGAAAATCTTGTGGGAACTCGTTTGTAGGTAACTATCTCCTTTTCTCTTGCTGCTTTTAAGGTTCTCTCCTTATCTTTAATCACAGGTAATGTAATTATGATGTGGTTTTTTGTGTGCTTCCTTGAATCCAAATTCTTTGGGACTCTCTGGGCTTCCTGGACTTCCTGGAAATCTATTTCCTTTTCCAGACTGGAGATGTTTTCCTTCATTATTTGCTCAAATAAGTTTTCAACTTCTTGCTCTTCTTCTCCTTCTGGAACCCCTATGATTCAGATTTTTGAGTGTTTAAAGATGTCCTGGAGGTTACTAAGCCTCTCTTCATTTTCTTGAATTATTGTTTCTTCATTCTGTTCTGGTTGAAAGTTTATTTCTTCCTTCTGGTCCAAAACACTGATTTGAGTCCTGGTTTCCTTCTCTTCACTGTTGGTTGCCTGTAAATTTTCCTTTTCACAGCCTTTACTTTTTCCTCTATTTTGCAACCATACTCAACTATTTCTGTGAATATCCTGATTACCAGTGTTTTGAATTCTGCATCTGATTGCTTGGTATCTCTTCATGACTTAGTTGTATTTTTTTCTGGAGCTTTGATCTGTTCTTTCATTTTGGCCACAGTTGTTTTTTGTTGTTGTTGTTGTTGTTTTGTTGTTTTGTTTTTTGTCTTGGTGTGCCTGTTATGAAGTAAGGGGTGAAGCCTTAGGTATTTGCTAAGGCAGGAAAATCTGTGTTGCTATATGTGGGGAAGGGGTCTGAAAGGGAACAATCCTACTCATTCAGCTCTTGTCCAGCTTTCAGTCACTTCTTCCACTACCCACAAGCAAATTGGGTCCTTCTGGTGCTTTTTTCCAGGCGGGCTGTCTTGTGTACACTCCAGGACCCTGTGGGTCTCTCTAATGAATACTCCTGTGTGGCTGGGAGTTTGTCCTGTAGCCTCAACCACTACAGGTATTTTTTCAGTCAGAGATTTTTGAGGCTTTATTTCCCCACACTGGAATCCTGGGTTGAACAATCTGTCTTGTTCCTCAGTTGTCCCACCTGGTTTATCCACATGCAAATGTGGGACTTCTCATTCCACCAGCTGCTGCCTTGCACCTTCTGCCAGCAGCCACCTCACTCACCCTGGTCCTCCAGCTGCTGCCTTGACAAGATCCTTCACCCCAGCTGCCCATTTCTGTCCCTCCTACTGGTCTTGATGAATATTTATCCTTTGACTTCTTGGTTGTCAGACGGACCATACAGTTCAATTTTCTGGCAGTTCTGGTTATTTTCTGTTTTTAAATTTGCTGTTGTGCTTCTTTTGGTTGTGTGAAGAGGCAAAGTGTATCTATGTACACCTCCATCTTGGCCACAAGTTGTGGTTAAGTTTATTTCTAGATAGTTTATCATTTTATGCAATTATTTAATGGGATTGTTTTCTTAATTTCTCCTTTCTGATATTTCATTACTGCTGTGTAAAAATGCTATCAATTTCTGAATATTTACTTTGTATCTTGCTGGTTTCTTAAATTTATTTATTAGTTCCAGTAGTTTTTTTACTGAATCTTTAGAATCCTCTACATACGGTATCATGTCATCTGCAAATAATGACAGTTTTACTTCTTCCTTTACAATTCTGATGTCTTTTATTTCTCTTTTATTTGATTGTCATGGCTAAGCTTTCTAGTACTGTGTTGAACAAGGGTAGTGAAAGCATGTCCTGGCTGGCATGGTTCAGTTGGTTGGTGCATCGTCCCATAAACCAAATGGTAGCAGGTTTGTTTCCTGGTCAGGGCACATGGCTAGACTGCAAATTTGGTCCTTGTTTGAGGAGTGTATGAGAGGCAATTGATCAATGTTTCTCTGTCACATTGATGTTTTTCTCCCTATCTTTCTCCTTCCCTTCCTCTCTCTCTAAAATCAATAAGCATGTGCTTGGGTGAGGATTAAAAAAAAAAGATTGGTGAAAGTGAATATCCCTATCTTGTTCTGGATATTAAGGGAACATTTTTATTTTTTTCTCCATTGAATATGATGTTTGCTGTGGTAGAGTTGTTTTTATGATGAAGGTAATTCATACATGTAAGGAACTCAGAAAACTTCCCAGCATGTAGTGGGTAGTAGCTATTATTCCTATTGCACAGATGTCAAAACCAAATTTCAGAAAGGTTAAGTATGCTACACATGCTCATATCTTGAATAAGTTAAAAATAGCAATAGCTTAACAATGAATGTTTGTTATCTGTAGGACATAACTGGGATTCCTATGCAGGTTCTGCTCCCCACAAATCCTAAGTCTTTTTCAGCACTCCATCTCCATTCATGGTCATCCAAGAGTTAACCATGGTCTAAAAATACATTTTATTTCAGATGTATTCTCCACACTTAGAGATACTCAACAACCTGTATTTCAGAACTAGGACACCTGAGACATTAAACTGTGACACAAAATCACAAGGACATAATTAGAGAAGGAAGGGCATTCATTTACATGAGAAAAATGTGAGAAATAAGCAATATGTCTCTTTTTCATCATAATATTAATTGTCATATCTCATGAGTTTATTACTACTTCTTCAGATTTTAATTAGAGAGAACAATAATAATGTATGCGCAAGCAACACTTGATAAACTTAAACTAGACTTAAAGGACATCTTTAACAGTCTGAGTTTCAAGAAGAAGGCACTACAGGTTTTTTCCAATTTCAATTTTCCCAGTCCTATGCAATCAAGGATTCCATTACATATGATCTGAACAAATATTAATCCATCTGAACTCTGCCACCCTTGAGGTAAGCTCTCACATGTTGCCTACTACCACCGAATCACTTCTCCATACTTGCAGGTGTGACACCATAGCAGTGTGTGGATGGCCAAGCTCACCCTCACTCTTATCTATTGCAGCACAAAAAACAGTAAAGAGGAGAGGTTCCCAGTCTTAATTCTAGCTTGTCACATCAAACAATCCACAGTCCAAGTATTTAGTAGTCTGAGAAATACCTTCTTATTCTATAATTTGTAGTAGATACATCTCTATACTGAAAGTATGCATTCAACAACTACTCAAAATCCTAGCAGCCCTAAGGAATCTGGAGGCACCTTGCTTTTAAAAAAACATTTCTTCCAAAGAAGGAAACAGATGACCTTACTTTGTAATGGGGTCAATCAAATCAGAGGTCCCTGGAAAATAGGGGAGACCTTGGGAAAACAGGAGAGATTCCCACCAAAGTGAAAAGGCAGGGGGTAGGAAAGGGTGTTGATGGAGCTTAGGGCACATTTGCATAGCAAAAGCAGAATAAAACACCCAGTGCCTTCCTGAAAAGAAGGATGGGGAAGGAGGCTGCTGCCTGAGGCAAACATTACTGTGAGAATGTGCACTTGCAGAGTCACTCATGACCTAGCAGGCAAAGTGGGGTGCAGCTCATACAGGGACTGTCTGAGTCGTGGTAGCCAGATGCTCAACTCTGGATGAACAGATGCATATGTGCCTGTATGTGGTTGGGAATTTTTCCTCTGACTAAAGATGGCAGCCAAAAGAGGGTCAAAGACACCAGGGAACTAACAAAAATGGTGGACATGAACACACCTTAGGGAAAGCTGGGCACCCCCAATGTATTCCTGCTCATGCAGGATTGTGGGAGGGCCTTTTTAAAAGAAAAAGCATGGTAAAGATCTCTCTTTCTTTCTCTGTCTCTCTCTTGGTATGGGAGCTTGGTACTGATAAATTGCTCTCTTGGCATGGGGCTTTGGAGCTTGGTACAAGCTCTGTCTCTGGCCTTTTGGAATTTGGATGTTCTGGGTCTCTGGCCATACTCCCTGCACAGACAGGAGCACTTCTGGGACCAGACACATGCTGGTGCCACCAGGGGCTTAGACCTCACAGAGAATAGGAGCCTACTACTGGAAGCAGGGTCCCAGGCAGGGATGTGTACCTCCCTTGGTTCCACCCTCTGGGACAGTGTAACATGGCACATAGTTTCCTAGAGTGCTACATAGGGGCTTAGAACTGCACACCCCAAATCTGGAAGGAGAGAGCTGCTGAGAGAGGATGGCAACTCTGAAACCCACAAGTGCTCATTCCAGAGAAGATGGAGATCTGCTTGTGTGACAAGCTGATGGACAGATAAGGATATGGGAAACTTCTGGGTAAGATTTTGGCTTGTAGTCTTTTGGGGAGCAAGAGAAGTTCCGGGTATCATTGAAAGGATTGCTCAGAGCAGGAGTGCTCTCAGCATCCCCAAGGTTGGGCCCCTATTAATAAAACCTGTTTCCTTAAATACAAATTGTTGTGCCATACATAAGGGTGACAAGTGGCCGAAGCCTATTTGCATGGTTACAACTTCATGGCATTCTGGGAATTAGGGCAGTCTTCCTCTTTTTTTTTTTAAGTCCCTTGCTTTTCTGTCAATGATGGACCACATAGTGGATGGTGGTTGTATAATATTATATACACAGCCTAGGTCTGTAGTAAGCTATACCATCTAGGTTTATGTAAGTGTACATTATGATGTTCACTCAATGATGGAATCACCTAAGGACTGAATTCTCAGAATGTATCCTCATCATTAAGTGGTACATGATGGTATTTTGGTCGTTTAATATAACGTGAATTAAAATTTAGAATGCATTTAGAAGTATCCCCTGTACTCATAGTACTACATGTGGGTTCAACAAAGATGACAAACCCACCTTTACCTCTCTAGGGGGTTGTCTGTTACATTGATTCAATGGCACAGAATGTGGTACATGGGCAAACAAATAAGTAATGCAAATAGAAAATATGTCAAGTAATAGAGATCTGGAAGGATCCTCAGGAAAAGGTCATCAGAACAGTGTTTTTATAATTTTATCTAACAATTAGAGTTACCTGTCCACCTGTTAAATATATAGATTATTCAGTACCAGCCTCTGCCTTTCTGATTGCCAGATCTATAAGGGAGGGGACTGGAATCCATACTTTCAATAAGCTACTTTGGTGATTCTTTTATTTTAAAGCACAGGTGGCAAACACAAGTCCTGCTGGCCAAATCTGGCCCTCCACCTTGTTTTATCCAGCCCAGTGCCTTGTTTCTACTTGGTGGCAGCACTGAGCTCCTTGCCCCTAGTTAAGGAATAATTACATTTATACAGTCCTAAAAGTACATCTGGCCCCTTGATGGCAACTGTGAGGCTGATGTTGTACCTGGTGAAAATGAATCTGACATCCCTGTTTTAAAGTGTATAATTTAGTGGTTTTTAGTAGTATATTTACAAAGTTGTACAACCATCACCACCATCTAATTCCAAAACATCTTCATCACCCACCAAAGGAAATCTGTCACCAAAGGAAATCTGTGCATGCCACTCCCCCACCTTCTAGTGACTAATCTATTTTCTGTCTCTATAAATTTGCCTATTCTGCACATTTAATATAAATAAAAGAGGCCTTTTGTGTCTCTCTTCTTCTAATTAGCATGATGTAGTAAAGCTTCACCCATGTTACTACATGTACCAGAACTTCATTCCTACTTATGGCTGAATAATATTCCATTGTGTACTCTATCTTGTACATCCATTCACCAATTGAACATTTGGGTTGTTTCCATTTTTGGACTATTATGAATAATGCAGCTATGAGCAATCATTGTGTGGACTTATTTACAATCTCTTTGCAGTATGTAGAGGTAACTGGCAAAGATTATAGTCCTGCACAGGTGGAAACAGAAAGGATTTTGGGAAGGACCATGTCCAAGCTCACATAAGGAGTTGATGGCAGAGCTAGACACAGAGCCTTACCTTTTGACTTCCCAACCAGGGCTCTGTCCCTTTCCCACAGTGGTCAGAAATGCATATGAACCTTTTGAAAATATTTCTTCCCAGGGGTTTGAAAGGGTTTATTGGATGAGCTTCCCTACCTGAACAATATAAGTGGTGAGGTCATCAACAACTGTGTTGAGTAAGTGCTTCTTCCAATCAGTTGTAACCTATTGGAAGAGAATGGATAGCTTTTTGGGAACCCTCACTCATTTAGCATGAGTTGAAGAGTGGATAATATAACCATTGACTCATCTACCTGGAGGAAGTTAAAGTCACTTCCATTTCTCTGTCAGATATCCTAGAGCAGAATTGAATGTTTTTTTCTTAGAAACACCCTCCACTTGGCCAACTGTTATCATTGCTAAGCTTAAACATTTGAAGGAGAAACAGTCTGTGAACAGGCACCAATTTGTCAGTACAGCATGATTTGTAAGGGAATATGTCCATCGTGCACCTTTTTTTCTAGGTACCAAATAGTGCTCGAAGGTTCAATTAACTATGTACGAAATTTTAGCTTCTTCAATTAATTTGGTGCACTAAATTATGGCTGTTCCAAAGAGCAGAAAAGGCTTTATGAAAATTGAACATTTTAAAGGGAATACTCCCAGGTTAGGAGCAATAAACTAGAGTAACCTGCAATAATTATGACCTTTAGCAACAGCTAACTTACCTGTCAGTGGAACAGGTACCAGAGGGCTACATTTGAGACTGTGAAAAAAAAAAAAGCTGGCAAATGCCAATCCAGTTAGGTTGACTATTAGTCCTAACATAAAATTTGACTGAGATTGGTTGCTTAATTGGCATGTACAATATTAACTACTTAACTCTTTCATTCTTTAAAAATTCATGTATGATAATAAATATATATATTTTACAGATCAGCATCTTCTTCTGAAAGCAATGAATTTGTACATTGAACAACACTTAGTACAAAGTACTCAGTATGTGCTTTGAATGAATGAGTTGATGATGAGGATTACTAAGGAAATAGAACCTATCCTTAAAAGCCTGCACTAAGCATAAATAAAATTCTAGAAAGTATACAAAGTGACAGAAATTGAGGTTATATTAATGAAATAAAAAAGAGAAAAAAGAACCAGAAGTTCTAAAGAGACACATTAAAACACCAGAAAGGTGTCAGGTCAGAAGCATTTCTTAGAACATCTTGGTCTTGAGGTAAAATTCAGAGAAGTAACAATAGGGTCAGAATCTGATATAAATGAATATAAATAGTAGTCAAACTGTTAGAAATATTTTTATTTCTAAAAGTATGATCACCTACTTATACTTCCAGAACATTCATTCATTGATTAACTATTCATTAAGCACTTACTATAAGCCAGGCACTTGAATATGGGGGCAAACATAGAGCATCCAGTCTGAGAGAAAAATAGATATTAATCTCAAATCATTTTATAGGTAACCTCAAGAGCAGCATAATGTTGTTCCATCAGCATCTCCAGCCCAGGCAGTTACTTAAAGTGAAGGATACTATATTCTCACTTTGGATCCCCTTCAGCCCACTGAGATTACAACTGAGCACTCTGCCCAGCAAAGTGAGTATACTCAAAAAAAGCAAAACAAAGGAAACTCTTTCATTTTAAATCTCCTGCCAGTTGTTTGTGCAGCTAAGTTGTGGCCATTAATAGGAGAGCAGCCCAGTAATTGAAATTTCTTATGCACCTACCCACTCCACAGGAACAGTCTTAAAAACACTAAAATAGACAAAGGGGGACTGACACATCTCTGCATAATAGAGTAAGACCTTCCTCCAGAGGGGTTGTGGGTCAGCTCAGCTGATAATTATGGAGTCAGGAAACATTTCTCTTCTTTTTAAAATAATCTTTATTATACTTTTCCATTACTATTTAGTACCCTTGTTCCCCCTTCTTTGATTCTCTTGTTTAATAAGGATTTAGAAAACCCTGTCTGGAGAACCTATATGTGTCCTTTGAAGGTGTGCATATGTCTGTATGCATGCTTATGTCTCTTTCCAAGTACCCACTAAAGCACCCGGAAGGAGGAGACATGCTAGTGATCCCTTCACTCCAGCAGGAAGATGTCAAAGGGAATGGAAAGAGAGTGCTGAAATCTATCTGGGGTTTTTGCTGAAGACCCCTACCTGTACAGCACATTTATTCTAAACTAGACCCAAGTTTGGAGCATGGACTGTGGGATATCACTGTGAATCCAGAGACAGCTATTTCAGTTCTATCATCTTTAATTAGTTTTTCCTGCTAATATAAGTGGGCTCATATTGTAGTTACTCTTTCATCTGTTGCAAACATTGTATTGTGAGACTAACCCATGTCATTGTGTATCAATAGTGATTTTTATTGCTCTAGAGCTTCACTGTATGAATATATCATAAACCATTTATCCATTTCACTATTGATAAAAATTTGAGTTGTTTGTAAATGGTTGAGATTTTGTGAATGATGATATTAACATTTTTGTAAATGTTTTGGTAAGCACAGGTATTTATTTATTTCAGGTATATACACAGAAGTGGAACTGTTAACTCACAGAATGTGTACATTTAGCTTTAGTAGATGCTGCCAAACAAGTTTCCAAAGTGGTTTAATTTACACTCCTACAAGCAGTATATGAGAGAATTAAGCGTTCCAATATTTGACAACACTTTGTTATAGAACACAGGTCCAATGGGGGCAATTATTGGCCCATCCAGGGACTCCAAAAACTATTACAGAGCTGACATATGGACAGGCATATGTCTCTCACATGCAGGGCCAAAGGGCCCAGGGGGTCATAATATACTATTACTGAAAAAAACCCCTACTGGGCTCCATCATCAGATGGAAAGATGTCTCTGCTCAAAGCCAGAGATTTGTGAAAAGTAAAGGAAATATTTATTTATTGCTATACAGAATTAGAGTAGCGACCTAACATCATCATTAAAATATCAAAGTCCTTTAGGATACCCACAGACACCCAATACTTCCTTCTGCCCCTGCCCTAATTCAGGGTACCTTAACTCAGGAAAAGAAGCAAAGGTCCCAGATCCAGGCTCCTGACACTGTCAGCTGTGTCTCCATCCAGGCAGGATCTCTGATTAATCCAAAGTCATGTGGCATCTTCTCATGGCCTACTGGAAAGAGTTTGTTCACCCTTCTTCCAGGCAAAGTCTCTCATATTTCCCAGGCCACGCAGTCAAAGGGAGCACCCCAAAGCTGTGTGGTCCTCTTCTACCAAAGTTGCAAGGAAGGAGTCCCTGCTCTGGCAAAACCTTGTGGCTCTCTCTGGCAAAGCTGCGAGGGGGTCGCCACTGGGCCAAAGCTGAGTGGCGGTTCTCTGCTAAAGCCACATGGTGATTCTCCCTCAAAGGGCTGCGGGGGTCCTAATTCTGCCAAAAGCCGCATGGTTCTCTCTCTGGCCAAAGCTGCAGGGGTCTGCTCTCTGGTGAAACCATGTGGATCTCTCCCAATGGCTGCCATATCTCAGTTTAAATCCTCATGCCAATCCTCCTCTGTAACCCCACTTCCAACTGCTCCTACAATCAGTTACACCTGCCAGCATTCCTGTATTATTCCAAGTTTACTGGGCTGCCATCATGAGTCTGGGCAGGTGTGTTCCCATGTCCTGGAGCCAATCTTCTCCAAGCTCCCATGCATGTGCTGTAACTTGGGATTCCTGCCCCCAGTCACTTCTTGGGGGGGAGTCATTTCCATTCCCCTGGCTCAGAGCATGGCCACAGCTATTTAACACATCTAAGCCACCAGCCAAAGGCTATAGATATGTTAAATGACCATGCCATGGATTAGCTGCAAAGCTGTGGCTGTACAAAGCAGCTTTGCATGTCCCTGCTCCATGTGTCCCTTCCCCCAACTCACACCTGTGGTGGAAGGGGTGAGGACATCTTTTATGCCCCTCTAATATTTCATGGACACCCTGAGCTCTGGGCCCCATTCCAAATCCCTATTTTGTGGGCCTCCCTCTTGGCTGCACCCTGCAACAACTTGATATTATCAGACTTTCTAATTTTAGCTATTTTAGTGGATATGAAGTGGTATGCCATTGTGGTTTAAATGTGCATTTCCCAAATTACTAATAAGGTTGAGCAGGTTATCTTATGCTTATTGGCTATTTAGAAATCCCCTTGTAAAGTGACTATTGAATTCTTTTACCTAATGTTTAAATTGGGTTGAGTTTTTCTTCTTTTTAAAAA
>PVKU01009922.1:33804-57306 GCA_004027475.1 Anoura caudifer | reverse complement strand
TCCTCCCATCTCTGTTGGTTCCCCATGCATCTTTCTTCATTTCACTTATTGTAGCCTTCATTTTTTCATCTAATTTGTGAGCAAAATCAACCAATTCTGTAAGCATCCTGATTACCAGGGTTTTGAATTGTGCATCTGATAGGTTGGCAATTTCTTCATCGCTTAGATAAATTGGCTCTGGGGCTTTGATTTGTTCTCCAGTTTGAGCCATTTTCATTTCTGGGTTTTTTTGTTTGTTTGTTCGTTTGTTTGTTTGTTTTGTCTAGTCGCAGCTGTTACGTGGTGAGGGGTGGAGCCTCAGGTGTTCCCCGGGGCAGGACAGCCCAGTTGCTGGGTAGTGACACTATATGTGGGGGCGGGGTCTGAGAGGAGATAATGGTGGTTGCTTTACTCACTCTCAGATTCCAGTTCCTTTCACCGCTTCCCCTTTGCCTGGATTATCTGCGCGTGAATGTGGGACCACCTGGTCAGCCAGCTGCCTTGTGCGGCCTCACTGGTTCTGCACCGTTGCCACCCTGTGCCCAGGGTCTGCTAGTCACTGCCTGTGCACCTGGGGGCTGCCAGCCGCTGCTGCCTGCATGCCCGTCCACACCTCCGCTTTTTCCTGCCGCGACTCCGCCCCTCTTACCGGTCTGGATGAATTGTTGTTGGACTTCCAAACAGTTTGATTTTCTGAGTTCTGGTTGTTTTCTTGCTTCTAAATCTTTGTTGTCCTTAATTTTGGTTGTGAGAAGAGGCACAGTGCATCTGCCTACGCCTCCATCTTGGCCAGAAGTGCTTAAAGGTCTATGTGTTTTTAATACAGCTGGTTATAGCTGTATTATCATTTCCATAGCAATTTGAAATAAATTCTATATTAGTTATTCAGCTAACTAATTTAGACTAAAATAATTTTTAGTACAGGTACTAGCAAACCTTGCTTACCCAGTTATTTTTAGACCATTCATTTGTGAATCTCAATTTGCAGAGCTAAATATATATGAAAAATGATATTGATCTGGTTCATGAAAATAAACATTTGGCTAAGATGTATTTCTTTAATCTCTAATCTTCATTATTCCAAAATGTATTCATCACACTACAACCTTGGAAACACAGGTTTTGTTCTTTTTCAATTAAAATCGGGTTCTTTGAGTTTACTATCTAAGTTGCCTTGAGAATATGGCTATATTTTTTTGTGTACCTAATGTCACTGTATGATTCTGATGATTTGTTTCTTGTGCAGCTCACATGTGAGACAGCACTGCATGTTTTACAGTTAACAATCAAGGAGCCATGTGTTTTGTTGGGAGGTGGCTGTACTGAAACTCACTTGGCAGCATACATCAGACACAAGGTAGGTTTGATAGTCCTCAGATTAGCTGAATTCTTACCAATATTCATTTTATGATAAGCCAAATCATAATACCCTAGAGCCTCTAATGCTTAATTTCTCTATTGTCTAAATCAGATATTGTATTGGAAAACACTTGAGGAAAATAACATTTGCAAATATAAAGTAATATCTTTATCACAGTGGTTATTATTAATCTAACCTTTTATCAAATGATCACATTCTTTGTGTTTTGTCTAAATATTGTATGTTGAAATGATTATTCTGTTCATGGGAATTATCATATTAGAGATATTAGCTGCTGTGCAATAATAGCAGTTGATATTCACAAGGAAAGTGCTGGATCATCAAGAAAAGACTTAATTTTATTTTTTAAAGCATTTCAAGTATTATATTCTATTGTAATTTTTAAATTGGTATCCATTTATGATATATACTATTTCTATTAAGTAGAATCTTTTTTATTAATCTAGAAAACCAGTTCCTAACAGGGGATGAATTTAATGCATTATAGTTCTATTTAGTTAATAAACACTGGCCTACTTTATTTGAAAGTAGACACAAACAGTTATATGTTTCTCAAAACATATTTGCAGATAAGAGATATTTGCAGTTGATTCTTTGGTTGGTCAAGAATGTTAGTAAAAGTCTCTGCAGAGTTTCTGGTGGATGACTGGGACTGGAGAGAGTGTAAATGTTTTCTGCAGACATGCCCCACCTTGCTTACTCAAATAATTTTAAATCTACATGATGCTAAAGCCCATTCATGAAAAGTTATCAGAATATCTATTATGAAAAACAAAATCAGTGCCAGTCTATGGATGCCGAATGGGCAATAATATGGTCTATAAATTGGGTTGAGTAAACTAGAAAAAGGTTTTTGGAGGACGAAGATATCTTAAGTAAGATTTTGAAGTAACAATTCAGCATTGAAAATATGGAAAAAACCCTCCTCTTCTTGGCGGGGGTCAGGTGTGTGGTCCTGGTCCCCGTAATGTACGGGGGTAGAGGGAAAGGGCTCCGGCTGCCTCGGCGTCATGTCTTCAGTGCCCACGGTTTCCAGTCTGCCGGTTCTATACTCAAGAGCCGGGACACAGGTAAAAAAAAATAATAATAAATAAATAAATAAATAAATAAATAAAATGGAAAAAGAATATGCATTAGAGATGATCTCATCTGGTTCAAACCTCCTGAGTAAGAAAATTTTTAAAAGTGGTCACTGTTTTTAAGTAGTTAGGTAAGAATTTTTAACAAACATTCAATTATTAGTTTACTAATACATTACTTTTTTACTATCATGATATTTCTAGGATAAACTTTTTAGAATGGTGGAACCAAAAAAAAAAAAAAACCAGTTAAAAGTCATATTCATTTTCATTAATTTAAAGACAAAGAATATTTTTAAAACATTGATGTAAAATTGCACACATTCCTAAATGGTTTTTGTCTTATATGTATGTTCTCATTTTTAACAAAGCTCAAATATTTTGTTGAATATAAATAAGTACTTCATTTAGACATTTACTCTTCAGAAACTTCTTCCTGTGTATAAAAACCTATAATATGAGCATTATGCCTTGTTCTTCATATATTAAGGAGGCACTACTGAGCAGTCATTCAGAATAACTTGATTATGGGACTTATTATTCATTTATTCTGATAACATAACTGGGTATATATTTTTACTACAAAAAAACTAGGTTAAGGCGTTATAGCCTGGCAAGCTGACTCATATATGCCCATTAGCATTGTGCCAAATCCCTAAATAAATTGAAAGTAAATAGTAACTTTATGAATAAGGGTTTGATCAAGTACTCTATTTTTCAGAAACATTTTTATAACATTAATTGCTCTGTATGTGTTTTTAATTGTTTCCTTACTCTTTAGACTCTTCATAAGCCAGAAATCATTCTCAAAGATGGTTGGTGTACTCAAACAGAACTTCAACTAATTACTGAAGCATTTTGCAGTGCATTAGAATCTCTCACTGGTTCTTTAGAACATGATGGAGGTGAAATTCTCACTGACATGAAGTATGGACACTTTTGGTCAGTTCAGGCAGATTCTCCCTCTGTTGTTCACTGGCCAGATTTTCTTTCAAGATGTGGCTGTGGACTATACAATAGACAGGAAGAACTCAACTGGTCTTTCTTAAGGAGTGCTCAGAGTCCTTTTGCACCACAACCCTGCCTTCCACATGAAGCTGTGGGCTCAGCCAACAACTTGACCTTGGACTGTTTCACTGCTAAGCTTAGTGGCCTGAAGGTGGCTGTGGAGACAGCCAATTTGATTTTGGATCTTTCATATGTCATTGAAGATAAAAACTGATATAAGAAAATAGTGTGTTTACATTAAAAAAAACTAGTCAGGTATCAATTAATATTGAGTGTATTTGTTCTCTCCCAAAGTCTGTTCTGTATTTTTGAATAGATAGCTCACAAAATTATACATTTTCTTGAATAGAAATACCATAGAATAATAAAAATGTGAAGCATTATTAAAGATACTGCAATTATCTTTGATCTTTTACAGAACCAATGCATGTTGCTCTAAATTTTTTTTGTTATTTTGACATTATTTTAAGAATATACAGAAATAAAAAAAAATCCTACTCTATCCTAATCTATGTCTTAGTTTGTATGTACTTATTACAGATATTTTTGTTTACAAAATTTGATTCCAAAATATCAGAGCACCCAGTGCATATTTCTCAATCAAAAGAAGTTTCCAAACTGCCTATTTAGTAAAATTTCAGTGTCCTTTATCTGAGATTATATTTATTCAGTGTTTAGGTAATTGTAGAACCCGGTCTACATGCAATTGCTAGTTCTTTTCACAGTTCTTCATTTCTGTTATTTTGAGAAAATGTGTGAATCGTAACTAAGCAGTATAGAGAAAAGTGGAAAAGTTATTTCTCTAGTTCAGTCAGTGTTGCAGAAAAGAGACTAGAGCAGCTCTCATAGTCAAAGTACAGACACTGATGTTTCACCAAGGAATATAATTTGAATGTTATGCAAATGCAAGGTGTATTGATAAACTGAAGAAATACAGAATCCAGCTCAAGGCATCAGTGTGGAACTGTAACAGTTGCTAAATTAACCCTTAGGAAAACACTTTGAAAATTTTTGGAACATTAAACAACCTGTGAATCAGTGATCAGATATATAGCCATGATAGTAGGAGATATAATTTTTAAGCAATTTTCTACAGTATTCTTGGAATCCAAAAGAAAATTTACCCAGAGCCAAAGAAAAAATTACAGTACAAACTCTCAGTAATGCAATATATATCGGAAAATTAGCTACACCTCAAGCTTCATAAAATATTTCTCTAAAATTTTGCTTCTTTTATTATTAGAGTCAAGTAGCAGGGCAGTGTGGTAGGCAGCCTCTAAGTTGACCCCCAGTGATCCCACCTCCTGGTTTTCAGGCCCCTTGGGTGTGGGCTGGATGTAGTGACTTCCGTGAGTCTCAGTTTCTCCCTTTCTGAACAGGAATGTCTTGTTGCGGTTATTCATGCCTGATCCATCATTATTTGTTGGGAGCACAGGACAGGTTACTTCTCTCATTAACTTCATGGGTCTTCAGATGGAGAGGAACTGTGCTCCAGGAGCTGTGCTTAAGAAAATTACACCTGGGGAACTTCACTTACCATTATCTGATTTCAGTGATGAGATTTTGGACGTCAAACTGATGTTACAATGCAGTGAGACTTTTGGAAATCTGGGAGGGTGTGAATGTATTTTGCAGTAATTTGCATGTAGTCTCTAAGATGGCTGCCAATGATCTCACCTCCTGGCAGTCCATCTTTTGGGTGTGGGTAGAACCTAATGACTAGCTTTTAATGAGTAAAATACAACAGAAGTGATGGGGTATTACATCTGATGTTAGGTTGCAAAAAGATGGGCTTTTCTCTTCATCTCTCACTTGCTCACTCTGATGAAGGCCAGCTGTCAGGTTGGGAACTGCCATGTGGAGAGTCTCATATATGGCAAGGGACTGAGTGAGGCTTCTAGCCAACAGCCCACACGGGACTGGATTTGGAAGTAGATCCACCCTAGTGGAACCTCAAGGTAGAGTGTAGCCCCTGCCATTTCTGCCACATGAGAGGCCCTGAAGTAGAGGATTTAGGTACCCATAAAATAATGATCAATATTATGTTGTAATAAAAGATTTGAAAAATATAAATCAGACATTAAGTGCATCTTTTCAGTTGCTTTCCTATATAAAAAGAAAAGTAATATTAAAGATATACCAGGTCTGTCTGGGAAAAGTCCCACCATTGTTAATATAACGAGGATGGTTTGCATATCAATGTAACTTGGCAGCCAAGGAGAATGGATTGGAATGCACATTCTTAAACAATGACGACTGCACTGTACTAGTCAGTGGGGGCGGTAGACACCATTAAGTGAGCATGTGTCCTGTGTGACCATCACATTCAAATGACAGAGCAAGTAGAGCAATGAATCTGCATCAAACTCTGCCTTAAACTTGAACATTCCTCTGTGTGGAAATTATTCAGATGATTCATAAGGCCACAGCTATGGGCAACTTCATAACAACAACGTGCCTGCTCATGCATCACATCTTGTGCAGAGTTTTTTAGCAAAACATCAAATCATCCAGGTGTCTCAGTCCTACTGCCCAGATTTGGTGCCAAGTGACTTCTGGCTTTTCCCAATACTGCAATCATCTTTGAAAGGGAAGAGATTTCAGGCCATCAGTGGCATTCAGGAAAATATGACAGGGTAGCTAATGACAATTGGGAAAACTGTGTGAGGCCCAAAGTGCCTGTTTTGAAAGGGATTGAGGCTTCATTGTCCTATGCACCATGTTTCTTGTCTCTTCCTCAGTAAATGTCTCTATTTTTCATTTTATGTGGCTGGATACCTTTTGGAAAGACCTTATATATCTCACTGGCCAGATGATCAGTTCCTTGAGGTCAGGGATTGTGATTAAATCCTTTTTTAACCTCTAAACTATTGAGTATTGTATCTGACAAACAAAAAGAGGTCAACTAACACTCCTCAAAATGAAAGGACAACACTTTAAACAAAAACTGAGGGGATAAAATAGAATGTTTATTATAAATATTTCCTCAGTGTGAATTTGTAATAGGAGATTGTCAAGTTGCTTTATAACCCTCTTAAGTCACAATTTATTAAGGTGCTGGTATTCCACTGTTTTTAGTGCACCTAAGTCTACTAAATTACCTCTCCAAAAAAAAAAAAAAAAAACTTTGATCTACACATAGGAATAATTTTCAGGGATTCATTCTTTTGTATGAGTGTTACTATATTCTTAATAAAGAAGCAAATAAATCTACTTTTAATCCAAAGATACAGGCTAACATTGGATTAGATACTTCTGAACTCAAATTTTGTAGATGACTGGCAAAAATTTCCATGGATTACTGATACCATAGTTACTAATTGGAAGCACTTAACTACATAAAAAAATTATAAAGATATCAGATTTTCAAAATTGCCTTTTCCTTCAGATTAAGAGATAGATTTTTTTAGACAGCTGAACCAGGGTTTTGTAAGAGATGTTTAGGCTCTTTAACTATAACCCAAAGATTATCAGAAAGGAATAAAAACTAATTTGATGTTTGGAAGGGCCTTCAGTGATTATGAAAGCGATTTTTGTACTTGATACACTTAAATAATAACCTGCATGATTTGTGTGACTACAAATATTACTGGTTTATTTTAAGTTATCCAAAGAACAGTTCAATAATTTTAGAATACAGAATATGACAGGTCTTATAGAGGTAATTATAATTTCTTATATCATGTGAATGCCTTACTAGCTTTGACTATAGAAACTAAATGAGTTCAAGGGTACCTATGATAATAAAAGATACTAACAATATATAACTTAAATATCCTGTGGAAAATACTTCACTAATAGTTGATTTAAAATGTCTAACATATAGCCCTAGCTGATGTGGCTCAGTGGATTGAGCACCAGCCTGCGAATCAAAGGGTCACCAGTTCATCTCCCAGTCGGGGCTCATGTGACAGGCAAACGC
This sequence comes from Anoura caudifer, assembly GCA_004027475.1. Classification (NCBI taxonomy): domain Eukaryota; kingdom Metazoa; phylum Chordata; class Mammalia; order Chiroptera; family Phyllostomidae; genus Anoura; species Anoura caudifer. Next base: position 49,937 of record PVKU01009922.1, on the reverse strand, counting down.
ACATTGATGTCTCTCTCTCTCTCTCTCTTTCTCCCTCTCTCTAAAAATAAATAAATAAAATTTTTTAAAAAAATGTCTAACATATAAAGGTACTCTAACATGTGTGCAAATAGAAGAGTTAAGGAATTGAAGGTGTTTATAAGACCCAATAAGTATTTTGGCTTAAAAGATTCTTTGAATTTGTGTTAGTTGTCCAGTTTTTTCCGTGTTGCCAAAATCCTAACCTCTTTTGATTAATAAAATGCTAATCCTGTTCGACTCCTGTGGTTCAGTAAATGTTAATGCTACATATTCTGTGAGTTCCACAAAAGTATTGAGCAGCTGTCACTGACTTCATTCTTTTCTGCATTATTTCCCTTTTCCTTTTTTGTAGCTATCAGGGTTTCCCCTTCTGTCTCCCAAGGAACCTCATAATACAATATTTATACCTCAATCTTACTTTAAGTCACAAAACAGTGCCTGAGGCTTAACTTAGTTGTGGTTTTTTTCTTGTCATTTATTTCTGTAAAATGAACTCCTGTAAAATTATTTTCATGAATTTTCATCTCATATTTTACCATCCAAGTTTGAATAATGATTTTCTTGAACTGTTAAGGAAGTGGTTTTAAAAATTATTTACAGCTACAGCATAGGGAGTATATTCAATAATATTGTAATAACTATGTATGATGGTAGTTAGATACTGTAAATATCAGGGGAACACTTTGTAAAGTATATGGTTATCTAACCACTATGCCGTGCACAATAATATTGAATGTGAACTAAGTAAAAAAAATTTAAACTATAAAAGCAACATCTGTTTAAAAAATTTATTTACAGTATTTTCTGGTAAGGATTGTACACAACTTCAGAAAACACAAATTTATAAAACATTTTAACATTAGGTGAAATTCTCACTGACATGAAGTATGGACACTTTTGATCAGTTCAGGTAGATTCTCCCTCTGTTGTTATCTGGTTAGATTTGCTTTCAAGATGTGGCTGTGGACTATACACTAGCCAGGAAGAACTCAACTGATATGCTGCTTTATAATCTGTTTCTTTTACCTAATATGTCATGAACATCCTAAATATGTAGAATCATTACACATTCTACTCCTCCACCATTTTTAATGCCTGAAGAAATTTCAGTTGTAGAGATTATACCATAATTTAGTCAGTGAACTTTTATTAGTATACCCTTAGGCTGTATCAGTTTGTGTATTCATATAAACAAAAATGCAGTAAACATCTTATATATGTCCTTTTCCCATAGCCCTTGTTATTTCCTCAGTATGAAACAAGTCCAAGTGTATTTAAAATGGAACGGCTATTATTATACATATATATCATTTGTCTTCTAGAAATGTTGAATCAATATACTCCAACCACAGTGTGTGAAAGTGTTCATTTTCATGAACTTTGACCAACAGTAGTTATTGTCTTTGCCAATGTAATAGCTGAAAATAGGCTTCTTTTATAATTTGCATTTTTTAAATTATTAGTAAGGTAGATACATTTTTATACATTGTTGGCTATATATTTCTTCTTTACTCAATCAATGCTTCTTAATAGGCTTTCTAAGTTATCTGTCAGAAGTTCACCTTTCTAATATATATTTATATTTTTATTATATGCATTATTAAATATATGTACATATTAGAGAGGTGAATTTTTAAAGCAAATGCATAGTTCTTTTCATTGGTTCAATTTTCTAACTAGCTTTCCATTCCCAAACTAAACATGGTACTTTTTTAATGGCACAGATTTGTACATTTCTATTGATTTGCATTCATAGGCATCAGTAAAACATCTGAGTAATATGATGAATTTAAAATACTAGGACATTCGGTCAAGATGTTGGCACAGGTAGATACACTTTGCTTTCTCACACAACCAAAAGTAAAACAACAAATTTTAAAACAAAAATAAACTAGAACTGCCAGAAAATTCAACTGTATGGAAGTCTGATAACCAAGGAGTTAAAAAAGAAACATTCATCCAGATGGTAGGAGGGGTGGAGACAGGCAGCCAGGATGGAGAGGACACATGACAAGGCAGCTGGTGGACCCAGTGGACCCACATCCACGTGCAAATACACTGGAAGGAACAACTGGGGATTAAGATGGACCAGACAACACAGGGTTCCAGTGCAGGGAAATAAAGCCTCAAAACCTCTGGAGGTTGTGGCAGTGGGAGAAACTCCCAGTCTCAAAGGAGGGTCTTTTGGATGGACCCATCTACACAAACCCACCCATCCAGGAATCAGCATGAGACGGGCCCAATTCACTTGTGGGTAGTGGGGTAAATTACTGAAAGTGGAAGAGAGCTGAGTAAACAGCATTGTTCCCTCTCTAACTGCTCCTCCACAGACAGCCCCATAACACAGCGAAACGGGTTGCCCTGCCATGGTGAATACTTGAGGCTCCACCCCTTACTACGTAACAGGTGCCCTGAGAAAAAAATATGGCCCAAATGAAAGAATAGCTCAAAGCTCCAAAAATAAAACAAAGTGATGAAGAGATAGGCAACCTATCAGAGGCAGAGCTCAGAACACTGGTAATCTGGATGCTCACAGAAATGATTGATTATGGATGCAAAATAAAGGAAGCAGTGAAGGCTATACAAAGTGAAATAAAGAAAAATATACAGGGAACCAACAGTGAAGGGAAGGAAACCAGGACTCAAATCAATGATTTGGAACAGAAGGAAGAAATAATCATCCAACCAGAGCAGAATGAAGAAACAAGAATTCAAAAAGATGAGAGGAGGCTTAGAAACCTCTGGGACAACTTTAAATGTCCCTACATACAAATCATAGGGATGCCAGAAGGACTAGAGAAAGAGCAAGAAATTGAAAACTTACTTGAAAAAATAATGAAGGAAAATTTTCCCAATCTGATGAAGGAAATAGACTTCCAGGAAGTCCAGGAAGCTCAGAGGGTCCCAAAGAAGTTGGACCCAAAGAAGTACACACCAAGACACATAATTAAATTACTCAGGATTAAACTTAAGGAGAGAATCTTAAAAAAGCAGCAAGAGGAGAGAGTTACCTACAAAGGAGTGTCCATAAGACTATCAGCTGATTTCTCAAAAGAAACCTTACAGGTAAGAAGAGGTGGAAAGAAGTATCCCGAGTCATGAAAAGCAAGGACCTACATCCAAGAATACTATATCCAGCAACACTATCATTTAGTACTTCTCAGATAAGGTCAAGTTAAAGGAGTTTATCATCACCAAGCCCTTATTATATGAAATGTTAAAGGAACTTATCTAAGAAAAAGAAGAAGACCAAAAGTACGAGCAATAAAATGACAACAAATCACAACTATCAACAAATGAACCTAAAAAAGAAAAACAAACTAAACAAACAATTAGAACAGGAACAGAATCACAGAAATGGAGATCACATGCAGGGTTATCAGTGGGGAAGGGGAGAGGAGAGAATAAAGGAAAAGGTACAGGGAATAAGAAGCATAATTTGTAGGCACAAAATAGACAGGAGATGCTTAAAAATAGTATGGGAAATAGAGAGGCCAAAGAACTTATATGTATGACTCATGGGCATGAGCTAAGTCAGGGAGGGGGGTGATGCTAGAGGGAGGATGCAGGGCAGAGGGAGGTAAAGGGGAGGAAAAAATGGAACAACTGTAATAGCATAATCAATAAAATATACTTTAAGAAGTAATTAAAATATGAGATAAACTATTGCCCCTGACTTTTTACTACCATCTAACTCTTTCATAAATCATCTGTGAAATGGGATGGTGTATTTGCTTGCCAGGGCCACTATCATAGCCAATTACCACAAACTTGGTGGGTTAAAACAACAGAAATTTATTTTGTCACAATTCTGGAAACTAGAAATCTGAAATCAAGGTGTTGACAAGACTACAGATGCTATAAGGGACAGTCATTCTTTAGCTCTTCTAGTTTCTGATGGCTATTGCTAATCCTTGTTATGCTTTGGCTTTTAGAGACATCTCTCCAATTTCTGCCTCTGTCTTCACATGGCCATCCACCCCTTGTCTCTCAAATCTTCCTCTCCCTTCTCTTATAAGGACACCAGTCATTGGATTTAGAGTCCACCCTAAATCCAAGATGATTTCATTCCAAGATCCTTAACTTAATTACATTTGCAAAGACCCTATTTTCTAACAAAATCACATTCACAGGTATGAGGCATAGGATTTAGACCTATCTTTCATGGGAAGGAGGGCACCATTTAACTCATTACGAATGAAAAAGAAACAAACAAACAAAAAAAACTGCAAGGTGTAACTTCTCCTTCCCCAGAACTACAGTTACACAGTAAAATATGCCCAGCTTGGACACAAGGCACTAGTAGCAGATTTCACTGCCAAACATTTTAAATAATTTCTCCATTTATTGTTCTTTAATTATAATCTTCTTTCCCCCTTTTTTCTTTAAGCCTCATAACTGACATTCTTTATTCCCCTTCTCTAGGAACATAGATTGCTGTGCTATATTTTACTTTTTATCAGTGCATCTGATATATTTATGAGTATTGAGTAGGTGATTTCATTGAAAAGAAATTTAATGTTCCTTGACTTTAAGAAAAATGGATTGAATTTTTTTCAACAAATTATTCACATTTGCCAGTGGTGCTTAAAACATTATCAAAACTACTCTTTTGCATCTTTTTCTCTTATGTAATTTTTGGCTGTAAGAAATGAATAAATATATGTGGTATAAGTAGAAATCTATTTTATGATTACATAAACAAATTTAAAAATTCTTAGGTTACTCATCAAAATAAAGGACTTAAAAACGAATACAGAATTTTCTATCAGTTTCTCAAGAGAAATTACCAGTCATTATTGTTTATTTTATTTATGGATTTATTATAGATGAACATCATGTTAAATTAGGTCACTCTTATTTGATGATGAAGTGAAAATTTTATCTTTACATTCATAGCAGGTGAAACCAAGGTTTTTAAAACAGAGATGAATACAAGTTCTTGCTTAAATACCCTTTTGGGTTTGTTTTTTGAGCATTGTAAGAAATATCTTTATCTTCCTACTATAAATTAAATCCTGATTATCTGTATGAATAAATCTCTCATATTTGAATCCTTTCTGGTTTATTTTCATTATAATGGATGTATTGATATAAATACTGAGACTCTTTTGCGGAAACAACTTCAATGTGTAAAACATATGCAGTTGATTTGACTCAGTGAGTCTCATTTTCTTAGAGCCACATTAGATTCCGACTTATTCACAACGAAGACCATGTCAGTCATTGTGCTCGTATTTTTCCAGTCTAGCTTCATTCTTTCAATCATCTAGCGCTATTGTAAGTATGGAAAGACATTGTTCCTATTCTGATTGAGCTTAAAGTCTGAAAATGATCTACATAAGGGTAAATTAATCTGAGCTGTGAAGGAGAGATGTTATTTCTATAAGAGAATATAATGGGAACCAGGAGGATCTTACTGAAAGAAAGATAATCGAGATGGGATCATAGAATGATCAGCATGAGTTGGATAAGAAAAATGAGATGATTCCAGTTGAAAGAGTGGCATATAAAAAGACCTTTTGGCAGGAGGGATCATACCGTATTTGAAGAAATGAAAGGTCACTGTAGCCAAAACTTGGAGGGTGAGGGCAAATGTTGTGGAAAATGATTCTGAAGACACAGATGGGCACCTGGCCAGGTCAGACTTTGTAATGATGAAGAATTTGGAATTAACTAAAAGCAGGGAAAATGCTGATGTTTTAAGTTGAGGTAGGAGGGCAGTCAAGGGAGAAGCAGTCAGTTTGGTGAGGGGAACCATGTAGTTAGGAAGTTATTTACTAGAACTGGGAAGAAATTATGGCAGATGGTGCTGGCATTATAGATGAGAGACACGGATGGATTCAAGAAATATTCAGCAGAGAATCACAACAGGACTTGTGATGACTGAAATAATAGCAAATGGACAGTTGGATAGTTAGAGATAACTCCCTACTTTTAGTTGACTCACCTTGATGATTCAAAAAAGATTTGGGAGAGGGATGGCAGTTTTGTTTTAAACCTAATGAGTTTAAATTGCTTTCTCCCTAATCAAGTGAAGAAATTAAGAAGATAGATAAACAAATCTAGAACTCAGAGGATGAAGCTGGGGTAGGAATTTAATATGTGAGTAATTTGATATAGTTATTGAAGCTGTTCATTCACTGATTCATTCAATCAACACGTACTTATCACACTCATACTATGTGCTAGGCACTGTTTGTTTTGGAGATTCAGATAAATTTTAGAACCAACTTGACAATTTCTATGAGAATCCTTTGGGATTTTAATTGAGATTTCATTATTTGTGCATTATTGATACCTATGTAATATTTTAAAATTATATTTTATTAATTATACTATTACAGTTGTCCTGATTTTTCCCTCTTTTCCTCCACCCAGCACTCTTCACTCCTTCAGGCAATCCTCCCACCGTTGTTCTTGTCCACGTGTGTAAGTTCTTTGGCTACTTCATTTCCTATGCTATATTTTACATCCCCACAGCTATTCTGTGACTACCTATTTGTACTTCTTAATCCCCTCACCTCTTCACCCATTCCCTCACAGCCACCTCCCATCTGGCAACCATCAAAACACTCTCCATATCCATGATTCTGTCTCTGTTCTTGTTTGCTTAGTTTGATTTTTAGTTCGACTCAATTTTTGATAGACACACATTTGTTGCCATTTTATTATTCATAGTTTTGATCTCTTTCTTCTTAAATAAGTCCCTTTAACATTTCATATAATATGGTATGGTATGATGAACTCCTTTAACTTTTTCTTGCCTCTGCGAAGTTCTTATCTGCCCTTCAATTCTAAATGATACCTTTGCTGGGTAGAGCAATCTTGGCTGTGGATCCTTGCTTCTCATGACTTCGAATATTTCTTGCCAGTACCTTCTGGACTGCAAAATTTATTTTGAGAAATCAGCTGACAGTCTTATGGGAATTCCCCTATAGGTTACTCACTTCTTTTCTCCTGCTGCTTTTAATATTCTCCCTTTATCTTTAACCTTTAGCATTTTAATTATGATGTGTCTTGTAGTGGGTCTCTTTGCATCCATCTAGTTTGGGACTCTGTGCTTCCTGGGCTTGCATGTCTATTTCCTTCACCAAATTACGGAAGTTTTTTTCATTATTCTTTCAAATAGGTTTCCAATTTCTTGCTCTTTCTCTTCTCCTCCCGGCATCACTATGATGTGAATGTTGGTCCTCTTGAAGTTGTCACAGAGGCTGCTTATACTGTTCTCATTTTTTTTAATTCTTTTTTCTTCCTGTGCATCTGGTTGTTTTTTGCTTTCTTATGTTCCAAATCATTGATTTGATTCTCAGCTTCACCCATTCTACTCTTGTTTCCCTATAAATTGTTCTTTATTTCAATTAGTGTATTCTTCATTTCTGACTGGATCATTTTTATTCTGTTGAGATCCTTACTAAGTTCCTTGAGCATCCATATAACTAGTGTTTTGAACTATACATCTGATAGATTGCTTATCTCCATTTTGCTTAGCTTTTTTTCTGGAGTTTTGATTATTGTTTCATTTGGGCTGTGTTTCTTTGTCTCCTCATTTTGGCAGCCTCCCTGTGTTTGTTTCTATGTATTGAGTAGAGCTGCTATGACTCTCTGTCATGTTAGTGTGGCCTAATGTAGTAAGTGTCCTCTAGAGTCCAGTGGCACAGCCTCCCCTATCACCCAAAGTGAGTACTCAAGGTGTTCCCTTCATGTGGGCTGAGTACACTCTCCTCTTATAGTTGATCCTTGGTTTCTATTGGCAGATCAATGAGAGTGATTTACCCAGGTCAGTCAGCTGCAAGGACTGGCTATGACCACTGACCCCCAACCTCCTCCCCCAGTGGAGGATCACTTGTGCAGGGGCAGGGTGATGGTGGTCTGACAATGTCTGTAGCTGCCCACTGGGTGCTCTGGCTCTGATATTTCCCAGGTGGTGCAGGCCAAGGTCAGCCCCCACCTGTGTTTTACCCTGGACCACCCTGCCTGGGCTATAAAGCAATCTCAGATGGCTACTACTTTTGCTGGCCTTAGAGATTCCCAGGTGAATCCAAGCTTTGAATTTAGGCTGGCCGCTTCTAGTGCTGGGTCTGGGGTTCACTGAGGTCAGCTGTTGCTTATTTGAGAGGATTTAGGAAGTTGTAAAGCATAAGCCAAGACCAGCTATTCATATGGAAAAGCAGTTTGGGTGGGCCCAATAAATTGTGTGGCGTGGAGTCTCAGGGGATCTCCAGAATTCAGCAAACAGTGTTGCCATGTTGATGGAGTCTCAGATATGGTACCAGCTTGTCAGCTCTGTGGGGGAGGGTTCAGAAAAGGAACAATGGCCTTTGTTCATCTTGATGCCAAACACTTAAGTTTCTCCACTGGTGCCTTTCAAGCTGCTACCCCAGTGCTGGAAATCAGAGGGAGTGAGTGTAAGTTAGTCCGTATGTGGGTTCCTGAAGAGGAACTGCTTGAGGCTCCCGCATTTCTACCACTGACTCAATCCTCACTGGTTTTTGCACCCAGAAGTTATGGAGACTTATCTTCCTGGCATTGAAACCCTGGGTTGGCAGGTCTGGTGTGAGGCTGGGATTCGTCACTCCCAAGATATCCCTCCTGAATTTTTAGCCATCACATGTGGATGTGGAAACAGCCCATTCCACATATCCACCCCTTATACCAGTCTGGATGGATGTGGTTTCTTTAATTCTGTAGTTGTCAGACTTTCAGTCAACTCAGTTTCTGATGGTTCTGAGTGATGGTTGTTCTATATTTTAGTTGTAATTTTGATGTGGTTGTGGGAGGAGCTGAGCCATGACTGCCCCTATTTAGGCTACTGATCCTGACAAATGGTATATCATGCTACTTGGGTTTTATTTAGTACTTTAATACTTTTATGTTGGTTTCATCATATATACACCTTGCATGCATTTTTTTAAATTTCTAGACATTTTATGGTTTTTTTTGTTACTGTGAATGAAATCTCTTTGTCACATTTCTCATTTAGTTATAACTGACCTATAGAAAGGGCATTGGTTTTTGTATATTGAACTTTTATTCAATTTCCTTACTGAACTCCCTTTCTTGTTCTTGAATCTCTTGGCCTTTGAAGATAAAGAGGTGTATTATTGGCCAATAATAACAGTTTTATCCCTTCTTTCCCTTTTTGACCTTATTGCATTGGCTTGGACTGGCAGTAAAGTTGAATAGTAAGGATTGTTAGAATTTCTTTTATTTTCTTTGTGATGTATCAAGTTTTACAAATTTATACCCTACCTACTTGCTACGAAACATATCTTTTGGGATATAGAAGAAAGTAATGTATGTCATTCAACAATGTCTTCAAATGCTTGAGTTTACATAGAAAATGAATAATTTATAAAATAATTTATAGGCTTCATCATTATTATAAAATTTCAAACATCAAGTTTTACAATTTAAATGGATTTTCCAATAAACTATTACTATAACATGTACCTGGCAATTCCAAACAAGGAAGATCTTTTTGAATTTCCTGTTTGAGATCTATACTCTAAAATATATCAAGTGAGCTTTGAAAACAGCAGGAATAATCAAGCCAAATTAAGGTGTATGTCTGAAAGTTTACAAAAATGCTAAACTTGCAGAGTTAATAATGACCCTGTAGCATGTGTTGCAAATAGCCTTTTGCTTCCTGTTAATAAAAGCTTGCCATCTAAATAGAATAATATAAAGTGTACTGAGTACTACTGTTAAAATAATTGTTGTTTTTATTTTCAGTGAAGAGGAATCCACTGCCGTTACCTTGGCTTTAATATTTCCAAATGCTACAAAAATAAGTCTGCCTGAAAGTACATCCAACAGCTATTGTGCAACTCTGAATTTAGGTTGTAGTCAACAGACTGATGGATGAGGAGTATATATATCATTGCTAATCTGCAAGAGCATTTGTTTTTCTCAGACCTGCCCACTAAACTGCCTAATTTTTATGGAAGTTTAATGTCAAAATCAATAAAACTATTATGACTTTGGCATGCCTGCTCTCTAAATAGAGGAAATTATTCACATATTTCTAGAAAAATACACTTTGTAAAAAGGAAAATATTTAGACTTAATGATCACGGCTGATGTTTCCAGTCAAAATGTACACTGACTTTTGAATTATGAAATGATAGAGATTGTTCTCTAACCTTTAAACCACAGAGCAAGTGACTTTTATTTTGTTCACTCATGCTATTCTCTTAAACGAGAATTTTAGAAACACTGTGTAACACTGCACAAGCCCACATCACTATCACTTCTTGAGATATGTGTGTGTGTGTGTGTGTGTGTGTGTGTGTGTGTGTGTGTGTGTAGGGAGAGAGAGAGAGACAGACAGAGAAACAGAGAGAGAAAGTCTGTACAGAAGGTATCCAGCCATGTAATATGAAAAATAGAGATATTTACTGAAGAAGATAGAAGATACAAGAAACACAGTACATAGGACAATGGCTCCTCAGTCCCATTCAAAGTAGGCACCTTGGGACCTTACACAGTTCTCCCAATTTCCATTAGCTGCCCTGTCATATTTTCCTGAATTTTATCCATGGTCTGAAATCTCTTCCCTTTGAAAGGTGGTTTTAGTTCTGGGAAAAGCCAGAAGTCACAGAGCACCAAATCTAGGCTGTGGGGAGGCTGAGTTACCTGGATGATTTGATGTTTTGCAAAAAAATGCTGCACAAGATGTGATGCATGAGGGGGCACGTTGTTGTAATGAAGCTACCAATCACCAGTTGCGATAGCTGAGGCCTTCTGAATCATCCAAATAGCTTCTGTGGAGGACTGTTCAAGCTTAACACAAAATTTGATGCAGGTTCATTGCTCTACTCAGTCATTTTAAATGCGATGTTCACACAGTACAGATGCTCATTCAATGGTGCCTACCCATTAACTAGCACAATAAAGTTGTCATTGTTCACACATGCACATTCCAGTCCACTCTCCTTGGCTGCCAGGTTACATTGATGTCATGAAAACCATTCTCATTATATTAGCAATGGCTGGACTTTTTCTGGATGGCCTCATAAATGATTGAAAATTTTAGATGAATATGTCAGTTAAATCATTCTGTAGAGTTTTATTACAAATTGTAAAGAAAAAATTACATAAAAATATTAGTCATGAATTTTTGGGTTAATGGAATGATGGATGATGTCTCTATCTTTCAACTCTTCCGTATTTTTAAAATCATTAACAGTGCCCAGACTGGAGTGTGGCTTAGTGGGTTGGGCATCATCCCACAAACTAAAAGGTTACAGGGACACATGCCTGGGTTTCTGGCCGGATCCTTTTTTGGGAGTGTGCTAGAAACAACATGATCAGTGTTTCTCTCCCTCTCTTTCTCCCTTTCCTCTCTGTAAAAATTAATAAATAAAATATTTAAAAAATCATTAACAGTGAGCATATATCACTTTCTTAATGGAAAAAATAACTGGCATTTTTAGAAGTTGATTTAAGTCAATAGGAAATGTGTTTACTAGAGTAAACCTTCCCAAGAGTAGAAATTTTCATGTGTTACAAACAGAACTAGAAACAAATCTTGTGCTCAAATCTTGTAATCCTCAGGTCTCTGGTCCTCTATATGCCCCCTGCTCCATCTCCCTGGGGTGAAACTTGACCACCAGGAAACAAGAGATAGAAAGAACAAGCAGAATAAGTCCCCTGGTGGAATCTTTACCAAGTCTTAACAAAGTGGTTGTACCACTTTTTGCCTTGACTGGCAGGGATGTCCTCTCCTGTCTTGCATATCTTCACCTGTATTTGGTCTGGTTGGCTGCAGCGATTATCAGACCATGCTGCTTCCTGGGGTTTCTTCATTTCTCTCTGCACCATTACCTGTGCCCATCCATCCCTTATACACTCCTTACCCCTCTATCATGGACACCAAGCCCATTACATGAATACTGAAGCAAAGACTCATTGTATTCACTTCCTTTATTCAGAAATAGTTTGTAACCCACTCAGTGCTAGACATGAGGACACGCGATAGACAAATAAGATAGTGATAGCCCTTAAAAAGCCACCGGTCATGGTAGGGGCAGAAGAAGCAGCCACTTAAACACCTAGTACAGTCCCCATGATTAGTGCTTTGGTAAAGATTTGAGCTGCCAGAATAAAATAAATGAGCTTGTAGTAGATTCTGTCTGAGAAAAAGGGATAGTCCTGGTGGGGTCAACCAGGAAATGCCATTTGGGCTGAGGCTTGGAGATGAAGAGATAACTGCCATGACAACTTGAGACAAAACATGTAGAGGGAGGGGCTTCTCTTGGTACATCAGCACATTGCATATGCATTTCTTGGTACCGAGGAGTTCTAAACTAGTACAATAGCTGCACAAAGTTCAAGTGGGGATAGGAAAAGAAAGAAAATAAAGAAGTATATGAAAAATGGTAGAGGAAAAGAAGATAAATAGGGAACAGTCCCAAGAAAGAGAAAGAAGCATTTATTATGACTTTCCCTGGTCATAAAATCCAAAGACATAATGCAGAGTTGCAACCCTCTTTATATCTTTAAACTGGACTTAAAGTAGTAGGTAGAAGAATCAAGTAGCCAGCCTGATCACCAACCTGGTACAGCCTAAAGTAGTGGTTCTCAAGCTTGGGCTGGCATAAGAGAAACCTGGAGAACTCTTTACAGAATTCTGCATCCACTCCCTAGAATTCTGGTACAGGAGCTATGTACTGGGAGTTGAGGTTTTTGCATTTCTCCTCTTGGCCAACAGGCCACACTTTGAGGAATACTGTATAAAGAAACAACTGGAATAATATGGAAGCCAGGTCTGGACACTAACATCTAATACTGGGGATGTTTTCCAGAAGTTAGAGTTCATAGAACAGGGCTATCATTAAGAGTATATATTTGATGTTAAACATATTGGTTATGATCTAAGTTTTCCCAATTCCCAGTTAATAACCTTGCACATGAGAGGTTAAGCAATCTTAACTGCTCTGTGTGTCAGTTTCCTTTCCTCTACATGAATAGTAATGGATACCTCATGAATTGCTGTGAGGATTGTAAGCATTCAATAAATATTTGCTTGGAGCCACTTATTAATGTGATAGCAATATCATCTATTTCATTGTGGACTTCTGGTGGGACATAGAATTTAATAAAAATACCAGATTCTCATTTCTACAAAGAAACTACATTTCTTAATGTATGTGAATCTTTTTTAATCCCACAAAGAAATATGTTTTCCATCATTTTTCATGAAATGCACAATTCCTTTTTGGTCTATGTTTCATTAGTGTTAGTAAGGGCATGGATGTAGAAAAACAGTGCTTCTCAACAGCAGAAGCAGAAATCAAGAAAAAAATCCCATTCGATATAGCAAAAAGAAAAATAAAATACCTAGGAATAAACCTAACCAAGGAGGTAAAAGACCTGTATTCAGAAAACTACACAACACTGAAGAAAGAAATCAAGGAAGACACAAATGGAAACATATACCGTGTTCATGGATCAAAAGAATCAACATCATCAAAATGTCCATACTACCCAAAGCAATTTACAGATTCAATGCAATACCTATTAAAGTACCAATGGCATATTTCACAGACATAGAACAAACACTTTAAAATTTTAAATGGAATCATAAATAACCCCAAAAAGCTGCAGCAATTTTGAGAAAGAAGAACAAAATTGGAGGGATCACAATACCTGATACTAAACTGTATTACAAGGCCACTGTACTCAAAACAGTCTGGTACTGGCATAAAAACAGGCACATAGACCAATGGAACAGAACAGAGAGCCCAGAAATAAGCCCAAGTCTCTATGGTCAATGAATATTTGACAAAGGAGGCAGCAACATAAAATGGAGTAAAAATAGCTTCTTCAACAAATGGTGTTGGGAGAGCTGGACAGCTACTTGCAAAAAAATGAAACTTGGACACCAACTTACACCATAGACAAAAATAAACTCAAGGTGGATAAAGATTTAAATATAAGTCGTAACACCATTAAAGTCCTAGAGGAGAACATAGGCAGGAAAATCTCAGATATTCCATGCAGCAATATTTTGACTAATATGTCCCCTAGAGCAAGGGACATAAAGGAAAGAATAAACAAATGGGATCTCATTAAAATAAAAGGCTTCTGCATGGCTAAAGAAAAGAGTGCTATACTAAAAAGAGAACCAACTATATGGGAAAACATATTTGCAAATGATACCTCAGACAAGGGTTTGATCTCCAAAATACATAAAGACCTCACACGACTCCACTCTAAGAAGACAAGCAACCCAATTAAAAAATGGGCAAAGGACTTGAATAGATACTTCTCCAAGGAGAACATACAGAGGATCCAGAGACACAAGAAAAGATGCTCAATATTGCTAGCTATCAGAGAGATGCAAATTAAAACCACAATGAGATACCACTTCACACCAGTCAGAATGGCCATCATAAACAAAGCAACAACCAAAAGTGTTGGAGAGGTTGTGGAGAAAAGGGGACCCTAGTGCATTGTTGGTGAGATTGCAGACTGGTACAACCACTATGGAAAACAGCATGGAATTTGCTCAGAAAACTAAAAATGGACCTGCCTTTTGACCCAGCAATTCCACTGCTTGGATTATATCCTAAGAACACTGAAACACCAATCCAAAAGGACCTATGCACCCCAATGTTCATAGCAGCACAATTTACAATAGCCAAGTGTTGGAATCAACCCAGGTGCCCATCAGTAAATGAATGGATCAAAAAACTATGATACACTTCCGGCCAAGATGGAGGCATAGGTGGACACACTGTGCTGCCTCTCACAACCAAAATGAAGGACAACAAAGATTTAGAAACAAGAAAACAACCAGAACTCATAGAAAATTGAACTGTACAGAAGTCCAACAACCATTCATCCAGACCGGTAAGGGGCGGATTCGCAGCAGGAAAAAGTGGAGGTGTGGACCGGGCACCTGGGGTCTGCTAGCAGGCAGCAGCTGCTAGCAGACCCCAGGTGCAGAGGCAGCGGCTAGCAAACCCCGGGCATGGGGTGGCAACTGTGCAGACCCAGTGTGGCTGTGCAGCATGCCCCCACATACAACATCACTACCCAGCAGCTGGGCTGCCCCGCCCTGGGGAACACCTAAGGCTCCACCCCTCACTACCTAACAGCCGCGACTAGACAAAACAAAACAAAACAAAACAAAAAAACACAGAAACAAAAATGGCTCAAACTGGAGAACAAATCAAAGTCCCAGAGCCAATTTATCTAAGCAAGGAACAGATAGCCAACCTATCATATGCTTAATTCAAAGCCCTGGTGATCAGGATGCTCACAGAATTGGTTGATTTTGTTCACAAATTAGATAAAAAATGGAGGCTACAATAAGTGAAATGAAGGAAAATGCACAGGGAACCAATAGAGATGGGAGGAAAACTCGGACTCAAATCAGTGGAGTGGACCAGAAGGAAGAAAGAAACAACCAAACAGAAAAGAGTGAAGAAACAATAATTCAAAAAAATGAGGAGAGGCTTAGGAACCTCCAGGACATCTTTAAACGTCCCAACATCTGAATTATAGGGGTACTGGAAGGGGAAGAGGAAGAGCAACAAGTGGAAAACTTATTTGAACAAATAATAAAGGAGAACTTCCCCAATCTGGCAAAGGAAATAGAATTCCAAGAAGTCCAGGAAGCTCAGAGAGTCCCAAAGAAATTGGACCCAAGGAGGAACACACCAAGGCACATCATAATTATATTAGCCAAGATTAAAATGAAGGAGAGAATTCCAGAAGCAGCAAGGGATAAGGGCACAGTCACCTACAAAGGAGTTCCCATCAGACTGTCAGCTGATTTCTCAAAAGAGACCTTACAGACAAGAAGGGGCTGGAAAGAGGTATTCCAAATCATGAATGTCAAGGACCTACATCCAAGATTGCTCTATCCAGCAAAGCTGTCATTTAGAATGGAAGGGAAGATAAGTGTTTCTCAGATAAGGTCAAGTTAAAGGAGTTCATCATCACCAAGCCCTTATTATATGAAATGTTAAAGGGACTTATCTAAGAAAAAGAAGATAAAAAATATGAACAGTAAAAAGACAGCAAACTCACAGGTATTAACAACCACACCTAAAACAAAAGCCAACTAAGCAAACCACTACAACAGGAGCAGAAACACA